>ML099450.1:6632-18835 GCA_003697995.1 Taxidea taxus jeffersonii | reverse complement strand
GGGCAGTGTTGGGGATGGGCCGTCCCTGCTGGGGGTGGTCTGGGTGTGGCTCTGGACCTTAGGTCTCTGACGTGTCATGGGAGTACCAGCAGCCTGGGAGGCCCATTGGGGAGTGTTGGGGCTGCTGCACGGCCTGCAAGTTCCCACACCCATGGTCCCTTTTCCAATGTGGCCACGCGTCCAGCTTCAGGGGAGCCCAGGCTTGTGTTGTCCCCGTAGCCTAGGCAGGGGTCTCTCATGGGCTTGGGGGCCACATACAGATGCCAAGAACAGAACAGAACCCAGGCTCCACGGGTCCTGCTAGAGACAACTGTGGCTGGTCCTCCCTGAGGCTGTGGAGGCTGCCTCCAGTGGGGTAGGGGTCTCCTCAGGGCTGTGCCCCCCCCAGGAGCTCCTTCCCCCACCCCGGCCTCTCCTGAAGGACCCTAAGTGCAGCCAAGCAGTGCCCACACAGAAGGGAGGCTGGTACCTGGGGAGCGGAGGCCCTGCCCTTGGTGCTGTTCATGGCCCAGGAAGCCTGGCCCATCTGTGCCTCAGTCTCCCTAATTTCTGTGGGTGGGACCTGGGATCAGCACTGTTCACTTGGGTCCCAGGCAGTCTCTTCTGTTTGCCCTTTGGCTGTCCCAGGAGGGCTGGTTTCTGGGGATCTGGGAGGGCAGCCTATGTGAAAGAAAACAGGGGAAGGTCCCACGCCTTCCCCCAGGCCATCCTCAGGGCAGCGGACCCCTCCGAGGCCACACAAAGGAACTGTCCGTAATGAAAACCCCATGACCTCTGCCCCCTGCTCCCCACTAGGTTTGGGAGGGGACAGCTGTCCCTTTCCAGCTCCTGGCTGCCAAATGCCCACCATATTAGCATTTGACGTAGAGTCAAGGAAAACAAGCAGGACGTGTGTGGACTGCACATGTGTGAGCCATTAGCATCTTCGGGTTATGAGCTTATAAAACCACACACCCCGAGGTGAGAGCTGGTGCCTCTCCTGAGCCGAAGGCAGGATGAAGGGTCAGGGCAGCCCTTGGCCAGCCCCTCCTTCCAGCCCGCAGGTGGAAGCCCTTTTCCAGGAACCGGGCTCCCAGGAGACGGGTTTCTGCCTCCATGTGTGCAGAAGAGGTTTCGACTGAAATGAGGGGCTTGGCTGGCGTTCGCTGGGGGGCAGCAGCCGGCCAGTTGTGGTGACAACCTGGCGCTCAGACGCATGGCTTCTGTTTCATGTGCGCCTGGCCCTTGGCAGGGGGCAGGGGGCGGTGTGCAGAGCCATGGAAGTGAGCTCTACTGTCTTCTTGGTTTTTTTGGCAGCTGGACACTGGCGACTGCCCCCTACCCTCCAGAGGGGTCTTCACGCGTGCTGGCTGCAGATCACAAGGGCTGTGCCCTGGTCCAGGTGGGCAGAGGCTGAAGGTACAGGTGTGGGGCAGGGCACAGGAGACGGGTCGGCTCCCTGATGAATGGGGGGGCACAGGAGACGTGACAACCCCTGATGAATGAGGGGAACACAGGGGACCGGTTGGCTCCCAGACACCCAGGTCCTGCACAGCAGGGAGGCATAAACCTCCTACTCTCTCATCTGAACAGCGACGTCTGAGGCCAGGGGACAGACATAGGACACGAGGCCCTTGTAGGGGAACCTGGCAAACTGGACGGGGCTAACCGCTGGCCCAGGGTCACAGGCGCAGGAACGCTGGCCCAGATGGAAACCACTGAAGGATGAGTCCTTTGCCCAGCATCTACAGCTCAGAGAACCTAAAGGGGGCTCAGTGACCACCTCCTCTCCTCCCTGAGGTCTTGCTGCTTCCAGTCCCCCCAAGGCTTCTCTCACTCTGCTCTTCGGAGCTCCTCCTGGGGCTTTTCCTAGGGGCTCCTCCTGCGGGCAGGCTCGGACGACCCAGGGCCCGATGAGGGGTGAGGAGGGACATCCAAGTCAGAAGGAGGGGAGGCCTGGAGGGCGTGTGATGAAATTTCTCACTCAGCCCGGTGTTATTCCTTTGCTGGTACCCATTGCCCCTCTGGGGAGCCCCGCAGAGAACGAGAGTGCCGGGGGCCTCAGCTGCCTGGGGAGAGGCCCCGGACCGAGGGTGAGCAGTGTCGTGCACTGAGACAGAAGGTGGGAGGACGGGCAGCCCAAGCAGAGGCGGCGGCCCAGCCTGAGTGTCGAGGGGCAGTGGTTCAGCCAGGCCGACCGGAGCGGAGGAGGGCGTGCTGAGGAGAAGGCACAGGGAGGTGCTGAGAGTTTTTAAATAGCACACGTCTCAAACCACACATGAAAACATGCATGAGAGGAAAATTGCAGAGGTTAGAAAACTGAAAAATAAAAGGAAGGAAAATGAGCCATAACCCCTCCCTGAGAGAAAAATAGGGACGTTAAATGGCACCTAGGTGTAGCCCGGGCTCTGGGCACGCCGAGTCCGTGTGACCATTCTCTGGGCTCCCGGGGAGGTTCTGGTTGGAAAGTCTGGTGACAGAGGATGAGGCCTGCATGGGGGCCCAGGGGGTGTTAAGGAGGGCGGCTCTCCCTCTCCCCCAGCGGGACAGACCCTTCGACTAGCGGAGCTTCGTTAGTGCCGAGGGGATTTCTGTCATGTCGGGTGCATGCCGGAGACCCACGTCTGTCCGCCGCACAACTGGCCAAGGAGACATGTGCTGTGGTCACCCCCGCTTGCTGAGAGAAGCCATGTCCATTGGGGTGTGCCCCCAGCCCAGGCCACACAGCGGGTCCTGACAGCCTTTTGGCCAGAGGTCCCTGACCCACCGGTTGTGGCAGATGGAGGGGGAGTGTGTTTTTACCCTCGGGCTTCATGTTAGAACCCCTGGATGGCCAGTCACATCAGAACTCAGAGCCAGGACGAGGGGGTCCTGTCTTCTGCAGAACAGGGAATAGGGCGGTCACCCCGGGGCCATCAGGATAGTGACCAGCACGGGGTCCTGTTCTGCCATAGGTGGGAAGGGTCGAGGCTGGGAGTCTCCGGCTGGTGGTGGACTGGGGGACCCTCGTGGCCCTGTGGCTTCTGCCCCTGCCTGCCTGGTCCTCCTGCCCAGAGACCGGCTGGGTGCGGTGGACAGCTCGGCACACATGGGGCCAAGGGCCGCAGGCTGTGGTGTGGCGGAGTCATGGTCCAGGAATGCCGGAGGATGGTCTGGGGTTCTGGCCCAGAGGCATGGGCAGACACCAAGAATGTGCCTTGCAGAAAGATAATTGTGTGTTTGGAGAACAGGCATAACAAAGCCGCTGGATTTGCTGTACTGAGGGCCACGGCGGCAGCCCGGTGCCCAGCTGGCCAAGCGCTGTCCCTTCAGGAGAGGAAAGTCCCCGGTGGGGCCCCAGCACCGCCGTGGTCTGGTCACTGTCCGGCAGGGACGGGGTGGGTGTGACACAGAGGCCTGTCGCAGCCCCGAGGGGCAGGGGAAGGAGGCGGGGGCCCGGGCGGTGCCCAGCAGCAGGCTGGCTTCTGGCGGGGGAGCCGGGCACTGCAGAGCCTGTGAGGAGAGGGCCTGAATGACCCCATTGTGTGGAGCAGGCCAGAAGGGCAGCGAGGCAGGCCCAGTGGGGGGAGACGTGCATCTCAGAGCTTCTGTGTCCTGCGAGAGTGCGGGCTGGCTCTTTCAGAAAACTTGAAGTCACAGCAAAGCTGGGAATGCAGCGACAGTTCAGCCCACAGAGCCACCAACCACCAGCCTTTGGGTGTGTTTCTTCCAGAATTGCTTAAGCCGTACATTGGGGCCATGTGTCCATTTTAAAATTTCCATTGTGGGAAAAGACACATGACATGAAATCGCCCACTTCAAGCACGTTTGGGGGCGCAGCTTGCTGGCTTCACTGTGCAGTCAGCACTGTCCATCTCCACATTCCCTGTCTTGTAAGATGGAAACTCTGTCCCCATTAAACCCCAGGTTCCCACCCCTCCCGCTGCCCCAGGATGCACCGCCCCCCCCACCCCCACGCCCAGCACTGCGTGGGGCCTCCCAGGAAAGAGCCCGGCAGGATGCGTCCTCCTGCGGCTGGCGGCTCCGCTCTCTGTCGTGCCCTCCGCGTCCACCCATGTTGGAGCGGGCACCAGAACTCGCTCCTCTTCATGGCTGAGTCATATTACATGAGATCCTCTCCCATGTTTTGTTGGTCCATCCACTGGGGATGGACACTCGGGCCGTGTCCACGTGGTGGAGAGTGGTGCTGCGGAAAGGGTGGGCTGGGGCTGTGTGCTGTTTACTCTCTTCCAAGATGTTCTCATTCTCCCGTTGAATACCATGGGCTCAGGACTGGGGGAGCTCGAGGGGGGCTGGGGTCCTGAAGCCCGCACCTGAGAGGTCAGGCTCCCTCCAGCCTTGCCTGCCTGAGTCTGAGTTTCTTTTCTCTGACAACAAACAAGGGAGCAGTCAGCCCTGTCTGTTCAGGGGCTGGGACTGCAAGCCCTGCTCCTCGTGGGGGATGCCGCTTCTGCCCACTTGCGCTCTGGGCCCACAGACCCACCTGCCAGCGAGAGGGGGGTTGGAGTTTCCCCTCCTTGCCCGATGGCTCCGCTGCTGCCTGAGAGCCAGCAGGAGAAGGAAAGGCTCCCCTGTTGAGTCAGGACCCATGGGGGAAGGAGTCTCTGGGTCAGTCAAGGCCAGGGCCTCCCTTGTGTTCCAGAGCCACAGGCCAGGGTCCAGGGCCTTGGACCCCCAGCATGGCTTAACCACACCTGCCATGTTTGTTTCTTTGGGGTCTGCACACTCGGGGCAGTGAGTTCTCGATGGGGGGAAAAATCTCCCTTTCTTCTCCTGATAGACATGTGGCCAGGCAGAGTATTGAAGCAGAAGTAGCCGGGCACTGGAAAAGTTTCCCAAAGTCTAATCCAGCAAGAAGACAAGCTGTGCTTTGAAGCTGGACGGGACAAGGATGCTCTCGGGTCTGCCCTGGGGCTGTTGCCTGGCAAGGGTGGGGATGGGGAGCCAGGGAGTCCAGACCTGGCCCCCGAGAGCACTCGCTGGAGGAGCCTGTGCAGACCCTTGGAGGGTCTCCTCTCTCCACGCCCATGATGGGCCTCCTGTGAGATGCTGGCACCTGACTCTGGCCTGTGAGTCTCCAGGAGGCCATGGCTTGACCTGCCCTGGGTTAGGGTGGGGGACCCTTCTTAGCCCACTTTTGAGATTTTGAGGGGCTTGGTTTTTAAAATCACAAAATGACTATTGTTCTCCTACTTATCAAAGTACCCATTGTTCATGCCCCATGGATGATATGTTTTAATCTTTTGGTGTAGATGATTTTCTCTACTTGTATACACACATAGATATGTTTTCAGGCTTTTCAAAGTTAGGATCACAGTATATATACTGTTATCTGAATTGACCTTTGAAATTTAATCTCTCGTTCTTTTAAAGATTTATTTATTTATTTGAGAGAGAGAGCAAGAGTGGGAGGGGCAGAGGGAGAAGGAGAGACGATCTTGGGCAGGCCCCAGGCCCAGTGTGGAGCCTGACGTGGGACTAAATCTCACGACCCTGAGAGCACGACCTGAGCTGAGATCAAGAGACAGACATTAACCCAACTGCACAGCCCAGGGGCCTCTAAAATTTAATTTCTTACAAATGTCTTTCCATGACCTTGAATGAAGGCTAATGGTTGCATAGGATTTTATTTTGCCAATATAATTGATGGACATTTAGGGCTTCAATTTCCTCTTTTCCTTGAATTACAAATAACACCACTGTGAACATCTTGTTCCTCTCATCCCTTCTTTCCCACAAACCCCAGAGTGTCAGTCCTTAGTGCCCAACCTGCTGGCTCACATGGGTGGGGGTCTAGTGGGGTCTTGTGCTCTGGGTCCCTGAAGGGGTCAGGACTTGCAGCAACCCTTCTGAGATACGAAGCCCTTTCCTGGTCTGCAGGAAGGGTCTAGAGAGGGAAGGGTGAGACCATGGGCTCTCGGGTCATGTCCACACTTAACCTGCACGCACACACAGACCCACTGTGGTGTGTTCTGACCTCTTTTCTGCCAGATCCTCTTCCACATCATGACCACAGCCTCTGCCTGAGTGGGGACATGAGCCTGTGAGGAAACTAGAACCAGAGGAACACACACAGAGTCCCTGTCCCCTGGCCAGCCTGTGCCACAGGCCACTAAGAGTGGGTGAGGGCTGGGGTCACAGCCAGACTGAAGGCCCAGAGGTATCACTCCCAGATCCCGAGAGCCCCGTGGCGCCCCTTCAGCCTTGCCTGCTTCACACGAGGGGCCTCCTGTCCCCTCCTGGCTGTCCCAGCTCTGGGCATCCTGGGCCCCAGACTCTTCAGACCCCACTGGGCCTATCATGGAGGCCAATCTGCTGCTGTTTCAAGTCGGCTGCTCACTTTGAAACCCAAGAAGTCTGATGATAATATCACCAGGGACAGAGCCAGGTCCGCTGCTAATTACCATTTGACATTCTGGCTGAGTCCAGCGTGGGGGGGACCATAAAAAGCTATTCATGCAGCTCAGGGCGACATCAAATGGAACTCCCCCACCCGTGGGCAGCATGACCCCCAGGAAGGTTGCCCGCAGGGTGTCTGGGGTTCTTACAGTCGGAGAGACTAGTTGGGAGTGAAAGAGACAGAGGTTCATTCTCCTTGAGAAGGAGCTGCCTGTTTCTTGTGAGGGGGCTGATCCAGGCCAATGTCCATCCAAGACCTTGGAGCTTGGCAGGGTTTTTGGGGAGGAGGTGAGGCTGCCGAGCCCAAGACACGTGGTTCCCCACACAGGCTCTTGGATGGGCGGCCAGGAAGGGTGTGTGACCCCGTGTTTGCTCTGGCCCCTGGGAGGAAATGCCTTCTCCAGCCTTCTCCCTGGCATGCTGAGGAGGGTACAAGACATGCATGCATCATGTGAGTCCCGCCTGGAAACCCCGGGTCTACAGGAGCCTCCGAAGTGGTTAAGGGTTAGTGTTCGTGCCCTTTTAGGAAGATTTTGCTCGATTTTTTCCCCACACAGACAAACTAAATGTACATCTTTTTGTCCTTTATTCATCAGCAGGCCAATGGCACAATGAGGACAGATTCTAGGACAGATTCTAGTCCATTCCATGACTGAGAGCTAGTGGTCTCCATAACATTGTCTTGAGCCCCAGATGGCAGCCCTCCTGCCTCGAGATGGATCACACCCCTCAGCAGAGTGGCCAGGGGCTGCCCAGCAAAACAACAAAAGTCTGATGCCCAGACTCCAAGGGCCAGACCCTCCCTGCCTGTTCCAGCTCACACAGACCCTGCTCCCTCCCTGTGGGGTCAGACAGCAGGCAGAGCCCAACAGGTGGGGTTTCTGTAGGACAGAGCACTGCTTGGTCTTAAGGGGTGGCCCACTGGTACCTGTCACAGCACGGTGAACCTTGAAAACACGCTCTTAAGAGGAAGGAGCCAGACACAAAGGCCATGTGTCATGTGATCCCACTGATGTGAAAGGTCCGGTGCAGGGAGATCCAGAGACGGAAGCGGCTAGTGGGGACCTGGGGCTGAGGAGTGGGGATGGGGGGATGAGTGCTCACGGGTACAGGTTTTCCTTTTGGGCGATGACAATGTTTTGGAGCTAGAAAGAGGTGATGCTTGCACGACATTGTGAGTCGTACACTTTTAAATGGTCAACAGTTAATTAAAAATTTTTTTTATTAACATATAATGTATCATTAGCCCCAGGGGTACAGGTCTGTGAATCGCCAGGTTTACACACTTCACAGCACTCACCATAGCACATACCTTCCCCAATGTCCATAACCCAACCACCCTCTCCCTACCCCCCTCCCCCCGGCAACCCTGTTTGTTTTGTGAGATTAAGAGTCTCCTATGGTTTGTCAACAGTTAATTTTATATGTGGATTTTACCTGACTTAAAAAGAAAAGCTGTTTGGAGAGTTCCCTGAGGCCAGAGCACCAGAGACCCCCAGGGCTGCACACGTCTCCTTTGTTTACTGGACACTAGGAAGAACCGCAGGCTTAGGTTGTGACTTGGAATATGCCCTTTCCCCTCCAGCACTGACCCTCCTCGCAAGAGGTGGACCCAGGACAGGAGGAGGCGGAGCCAAATAGGAGGAGGCAGAGCCAGGACAAGAGAGGACCGGACAAGGAAGGGAGGAGGCGGAGCCAGGACAGGAGGGCGTGGAGTCAGGAAGGAAAAAGGTGGAGCCAGGACGGGGAGGTGGAGCCATGCTGGGAGTGGGCGGGGAAAAGACCAGAGGAGGTGGAGCCAAGATAGGAGCAGGCCTAGCCAGGACAAGAGAGGACGGGCAAGGAAGAGAAGAGGCGGAGCCAAGGCAGGAGGAGGTGGAGCCAGGTTTGGAGCGGGTGGAACCAGGTGGGGGTGGAGTCAGGAAGGAAGGAAGAGGAACATGGGGAGGAAGCGGAGCCAGGATGAAAGGAGGTAGAACCAGGAGGGAGGAGGAGCCAAGACAGTGAGAAGGGTATGGAGCTGTGATTAGGCATCTTCTTGTAATATTTCCTAGGTTTAAGATGACTATTTCATTTCTAAAAGTTATGCTGTGTTGTTTTCCTAAACAGCTCAGTTTGAGTTACAAAGATGTGTCCGTTCACTTGCACTCATGTTAGAGTGTCCACCCTTGCAGGTGCCCTGTCTGGCACTCTACCTTCCCACCTGGAGCCAACCTGTGAGAGGCACAGGCAGAACCAACAGTGCTCTGACCCAAATGACCACCCAGGGAAATCGTCCAGATGTACCCTGATGGGACATGATTAAGTCTGAAGGGTGGGGTGGGAGTCATGGGAGGCCAAGTGGACTAGGGCTGCCTCCAGCGTCTTCGGAAGAGATAGGAATATAGTCAGGCTCGGGAAGGTGGGGGGCACCATTGGGGTCAGAGCTGGGAGTGGGCCTGAGTCACTTCCAGAGTCTGGGGACAGCTAAGGCATGACAGCTTCCCCTGCCCCACACCCCACGGTGGGGTCGTCGTGTTCAGGGGACATCCAGTGAGACCGGACAGAGGCTGCGGAGCCAGCCAAGGGGCTCAGTCCGGAACTTCTGTGCCAACAAGACAGACAGTTTAGCAAGCAGGATATTTCCAGATGACGCAAGCCTCCTGCAGCCGACCCCAGGACTCTGCCTGGTGCCGTGGTAACTGTGTGACCGCGGGCTGTCTCCACGGCAGCGACCCCTCCTGATGCCACACCAGAGTCCTCATTAGTTTGAGGGACCTGTTTGGGGTTGCCGTGGAGCTGGACCCACAGGGCAGCCGAGGCCAGAGACTTCAGACTCCTGATGTCAGAAGTAAATTAAAGGCAGGTGAAGAATGAGTGTGTGCTGTGGCGGCCAGCCGGGACCACTGGATGATCATGGCCTCACGGGGCCAGGCGGCTTTGTTGGCCCTCTTACAGCTGTCAGGCAGCCCCAGTAGGCAAACACCAAGAAAATTGTGATGGGGCAGAGGATTGTTGACCAAATGTGGAAAAAAAGGCGGCAGGCCTGAGAAAAGGCTACAACGGGCAAACAGCAGGACAGCTGACCCCAGCCCTCACTGAGCCCTGGCTAGGGGCTTCCCACGATGATGGGTAAAATGGCTGGAAACAGCACCACTCACCCTCTGGAATGGGCACTGTCTCCTGTGGAGGCTGAAGATTCCTGCACTGGCCCCAAAGGAGTCCCAAATGGCCTTCCTTCCACCAGCCTCATACCCAACTCTGCATACCTCAGAGAGGACATCAAGTGGACACTCCAGAAGGCCACAGCTGCTCCGGGGGAGGGTAATCTGGGGTGCCAGATGTCATGGTTGTCACCCTGGGCAGGATGGAGGGCTTGTCCCAGAGAAGACAGGTTGCGAGAATGTCACCACAGATAAATAAAAGCCCTGTCAAGGTCTGCAGAGACGTGGGGTGCCGTCTGGAACAGGTCTAGTCGGGTGGGCAATGGGTCTCTTCTGGAGTGATGGCTTAGGCCAGGAAGGTTGAAACCAAAGCGTTTGAAAGTCATGGGATGATGCCAAAGGAGTGACAAAGAGGAGCTAAGGACTCACAGCCTGGAAACCACTGAGCAGAAAGGCCAACACGGTTGGTGCCACTCAGCAGGATAGCCTGCATTTCCTAGTACCCAAGGTCGAGGATCCACAGTGGTAGTTGTCTTAGAGTCTCACCCTGTATGTGGGTGTCTGCCCATGCAACCCTGGCCCACAGAGGACACACACAGCAGGGAAGAGGAGTTGGAAGGGCCTGAAGGTGGGCACTTCCAACATTCAGCTGTGTCGTGTGTGGTCTTGGAAGCCCTGTGTGCCTTTGGGTCAGAGCTGGCTGCAAGAACCTGGCGATGGGGCCCAGATTCTCTGCTACAAGACACACCCTACGCACAAGGTGGCCATGACGTGTGGAGGGAGAGCAGTGTCTTGTTGAAGCTGTGTGCGCTCCATTTGCTCTGAAGCTCTGTCAGGAACTGCTGCAGGTATGGTATCAGCTCTGCTCCCAGAGGGCTTGCCGCCTGTGAATTCAAGCGCTGTCCACAGAGCCCTGGCTCTCGAGGCATGGCTCTGTGTCTTCTGTGTCCTCATAGGGATTGAACAAAGCGGAACAGATTTCCTACCTGCAGGACTCGTCAGACACTTGAACATGCAAGTGTTCCGTGTGAGTCTCCTTAAGTCACGGGGAGGCTGGGCTGGGACAGGCTGTGAGGCCTGGCACGATGGGTGACACCCCCCCCGACCCCGGATATGGGCTTAGTGATCCGATACTCCTGAGTGGAGTGTGGCACTGTATGCCCACTGGGGCTGAGTCAGAGAAAGGGCAGCTTTGGCCTGCCTCTTGGATCAGTGGCCATGGCACAGGAGGCTCAGGTGGCTTGTGGGAGGGTCGTATTGGGTTGGCCCGAGGCCTCCCACCAACAGCCAGCCTCAGACCCCAGTCATGTGAAGGGCTGCCATGGCTGGGGGTGCCCCCGGCCTGGACACCAGCCTGGACTGACAGCACGACCCTAACCCTCTCAAGCTGAGCTCCCAAATTCCTGACCGACAGAGAACGTGTGGCTAGTAAACGTGCTTTATTTCCTGACCCACGTACACCGTGTGGCTAGTAAATGTTCATTATTGTCGTAAGGCACTGTCTTGTTCTGCAGAAATGGCTCATACACAGACCTGGCACAGAGGTTTGGGTTTCGTTCTGGTGGAACTGCGGACGTGTGGGTGGTTGTCAGGCAGGGAAGGAGCTTGATGACAAAGAGCCAGTGAAGAATTGGAGAAACCTCGCGACAGCAAGGATGCCAGGGCTGCAATCGGTGGCGTGTGAGACAGTGGGCCTGGAGCGATAGTCCCCATCCAGGACAGCCCCTCCCTGCGCCTGTCCTCCCAGACTTGCCGAGACGGAGACCGGTGTCCAAGTGTGGATTCAGGCAGACGGAGCAGGGGAAGTGAGCTGTGCTCCTGCAGGCCACCCGTGCTGGTCCACAGGGATGACGTGAACCTTTGCTTGTGCTCGTGTAGGTGACCCATCACAATGCATTTGATATAAAGGCATTATCCTACTATTTATGCCTAATTATTTTAATTAATACATCAGGGGCGCTGGGGTGGTTTAGTCCATGAGGCGTCTGCCTTCAGCTCAGGTCATGATCCCAGGGTCCTGGGATCGAGCCCCATATCAGGCTCTGTTTGGCGGGAAGCCTGCTTCTCCCTCTCCCACTCCCCCTGCTTGGACCTTTCTTACTGTCTCTCTCTCTTTGTCAGATAAATAAATAAAGTCTTAAAAAAAAAGAAATCAGAAAAAGTTTGTGGTTGTGTGGAGGCCCTAGGACTGGCAAACAACTCCCCTAGGTCCCAGAATAAGGAGGGGAGAAAGGGTGTAGGGGAGTTCGGTGGGAAGTCTGAGAAGCAGAAGTGCTCATATCCGCTGAGGAGGAGGCCCCGACTTGGGAGAGCCGCGAACAGGTTAGTCAGGAGAGAAAGCGCCAGAAGAGCAGAGCACACCCAAAAGCAGGTGCTCACCACATGGATGGCTGTAACACAGACAGACACTAAACCACGTGGATGGCTGTAACAGACACTAAACACGTGGATGGCCGTAACACAGACAGACACTAAACCACGTAGATGGCTGTAACACAGACACTAAACCACATGGATGGCCGTAACACAGAGAGACACTAAACCACGTGGACAGCTGTAACACAGACAGACACTAAACTACATGGATGGCTTTAACAAAGACAGACACTAAACCACATGGATGGCCGTAACACAGACACTAAACCACATGGATGGCTTTAACACAGACAGACACTAAACCAC
>RCUC01119531.1:0-12965 GCA_003697995.1 Taxidea taxus jeffersonii | reverse complement strand
GTACAAAACAGAGGATTGCTGGGGAGAAAGGAGCATGGAGAAGGTGGTTGGGTTATGGACATTGGGGAGGGTATGTGATATGGTGAGTGCTGTGAAGTGTGTAAGCCTGACGATTCACAGACCTGTACCCTTGGGGCAAATAATACATTATATGTTTTAAAAAATAATTTAAAAAAATCACAAAGTACTTTGCAGGCGAGGAGTTCTCTTGACCACTGAAATAAAGTTTAAAGACAACATGGCTGAGCTGTTTGCCAGCGATTGAAACTGCCAGAGAAAAAAGGAGGCATCCTATGCCCAATATCTTTCATTTAGAGAAGGTAGGCGTCAAGTTTCCTAGTCCTCCAAATACGTTTTAGGAATATTTTTTAGGAATATTTTAGGATAAATTTTTAGTAAAAAAATTTTCTTATTTTTTTTATTTTTTATTTTTATTATTATTTTATTGTTTTATTTATTATTATTTTATTATTTTAACTCTAACCTCCCAGTCAATACTTTCATCCAGGTGCAAAGTAATAAGTGCATATGCATTTTTATAATATTTTCTTCTACTCAGCTCTCATTGGCTCATTTTCCATGGTCTTCTGTTAGAGTTTTACATAGCCATATCAGAAGGATTTAGCATTTAGTTACCAAAAGAATTTGAAGCATTCTTTAATAACTAAATTATTGTTACTTTCCTGGAAAGTCTCCTTACGTTTGTAAAGACTGAATTCATTCTCATTCTTCGCTCCCCAATTGACTTACAGTCTATGGAGGCAGTTTAAGAAGGCTATGTGCCTTTCCAGCCTCATGAGCCCCCCACCAGCCCATCAGAATATTTGTTCATATAACTATTTGTCCTGGTTCTTCTTGATAGCAGTAGCTTCCATTGGCAAGATACTTTGTTAACCTCACAATATAGTCTGACTTAGTGCCAAGAATGTATCACCTCACCTTCCCCCAGACCTCTTCCCTCTTCCTTGTTGCCTAGATCAACGAAAGTGCCAGGTCACAAGGTAGAAAACCAGCTCGACTCCGAAACTCATCTTCTCCCTCAACCCCCACATCTAATCATCTGTTAAGACTTGCCCTGTGGACTCCCAAGTGCACCTCAGCTTCATTTCCTCATTTTCATCCTTTGCCCAGTGCCTTAGATGAGGCCCTTAATTTTTTTTTTTTTCTAGAGTATGGCAATTCTGCATTATTTTGTCTCCCTACTTCCCTCTCTTCCTTTCCCTTTTCTATTGTAACACAAGTCCCTCTACTTCACAAAATCATCAATGGCTTCAGTGCCTGCAGGCTCAAGTCGAAACTCCTTGCAGGCCTTACGAGACCTTCTGGGCTCCGTCTCTGACCAAGCCACGTACTGATTCCAGTTTGCACCACCCCCCCCCCACCACCAAACATCTCATTTTCTTTTTCTCTTCTAGTCTGTTGCTTTCTCTGCACAGAATATCTTTATCATCTTACCCCATAGAATCTATGGAGAGAATTCCTTACAGACTCAGGTTCTCCTACCTCCTGCAGGCACCCTCCCATCCCCACCAGCGGCAGGAGGGCTTTCCCTAGCCTTCCTTCTGAGCACCATTCCACGCTCACTTAGGACACTCACCCACTGCTAGGGAATTCGCAGTTTATGGACACTTGTGAGTGGCCTGAGGGCTGGGATTTTTTTCTGGTCCGTTTTTGTCTCCTAATCCAATCATGAGAATCTGAAGAGGGGAGGGCAGTTGAGGAAGGAAAGGAGGAAGAGGGAAAGGGAAGGGAAAAGAAAGGAAAGAAGGAAGAAAGGAAGGAAGCATTCTGGAGGGGGATTGAACCACTTTCATACCCCTGTTAGAATAAATACTTTTAGCCAAGTGAGACACCAACTACTGAAAAACTGACACAGTAAAACACACAAAGAAAGGAACTTACCCTTCACTTACAGTGGAAGCTTATTTGTGAAGTCTGAAAGAGACCTAAAAAGACATAGTACAGTCCTTTATAACAGAACTGAGTCATCTCCCCAGCTTGGTTTCTGAAACCAATGGTATCTAAAAGTAAGGAAAATAATGAATGCCAGAACGATGTGTGGGGGTGGATTTTTCTCCAAAATACACCCTAGAGATTGGAAAGGGAGAGGGAGAGGATCAAGATTGACTAGACGTGAGGGGAGCCAAAAATCACCTTTCCCCCTTCAAAAGGCAACAGAGAAAGGAAGGGACGGGGGTTGTACATTAATGGAAAAAAAACAACCACTCTGATTAAATGTTGCGTATTTTTTACTCACTCAAATTTCAGAAGGCTGGGGGAGGGGCTGGAGGGTATGTTTTTACCAATGATTAATCCCTCTCCTTCTATGTGTTTTTCAACCTGGCAACATTGTTAGACTTGGGGCAGGGGAGGGAAGAATTAAAGTAGCCAAAAGTACACTTTCTCTGACTCTGCTAGAACATTATCCTTAATAAAAGTTTCCCTTGATTGTTCACTTTTATGTACCCAGTGAGAGTCCTGCTCCAGAGGGATTTTATGATTTGGCACCTAAACATTTTGTCTACTTATGGTGCAAAGTCATCAAATAAAGGAAGCTACAGAAAAACATTACTATCCCCAAAGCAATTTGTAATAGATAAGGCATCCGAAGTTTTGTCTGGTTAAAAAAAAAAAAATGCTTCTGAGATGACTGCTTGTTAAAACATTTAAGAAAGCTACGAATGTCTTATTCTAAAGGAATCTGCTCTTCCTATATGGTGGCAAAAAAAAAAAAGGCCTAAAGACACAGCAGGAATAAATAATCCATAGTGATTTATTTACAGAGCCTGAAGTGTATGGTTCTGAACAAGATATTTCCCAGAGCTGCAACAGGCCCGTTTCAAGCTCCCCAACTCCTTTTCCACAGCCGTTTGCCTCTGTTTTCCTGCTACATTTCCTGCTGCAAGGTCAGTAACTTATTTCATTTACTTCTTTCTCTGACCTGTATGCCTATCCTATCACACTAAACCTCTGAGGTCTTCATTTCAGGGATGTGGGTGAGATGGACCCCGTGTCGTTTAATCACCTGTCAATCCAAACGCTAACCTGTATTTTATCACTGACTGCCTCAAGTATGCAATATACCCTCATTCATTCGTTCGTTTATTCATTCATTCCACATATATGTCATGAGAAATTAGTATATGCCTAGCACTGTGCTGAGTACTGGTGGGAAAGGTTAATAAAGGTTACGCTTCAATGTGAACCCACAGTAAAAATACTGGGTTACAAAGGCTATAAAACAGGAAAACAGAACGTTAGGCTGCACAGAGGAAATAGCAACCAACATGAATTCCTTTTTCCAAAAAGAAGTTTGCCCTCAAAGGCAAACCTTTAACTTTTAACTCCAGAAATGACTAGAATATTCTTATGTGCCATTGGGTTAATGGTTTATGCTTCTTAAGACCTAGGTCTGTAAGATCATCTTCTGTAGACAAAACTAAGAAGTAACTTAAAGAAATCATCTAGATACCTGTTTGGAGGGGGACAGGAGGGAGGGGATTACCTAGGACAGAGTGTAAACATGTATAAATTATTGAGAGATTTGCTTAGAGTGCCTGTGGAAATGTGATCCAAGTTCACATATGTGGTTGAGAATTAACAAAATGCCTTTAACCAGAGGCCCAGCCAGAGCAGATTCATCGAGACTCGTCCTAACTTACAGTGATATAGGACTTAATGGGTTTTAAAGCACTTCCATCCTTATTATCTCCATGCACCTAAGGGTTCATCACAGGGTATGCCTACTGAGGCACTCAGGGAAAGTAATAAATTGCAATGTGATTGAGATCAGAGAGCCATGTTCCCAAATAACACACCCAGGGATAGCTCTCCAGTCTTCTGAGTCCTGACCAGGGCTCTTCTACCAATAGACACTTTCTACACTTCACTGTATGAAGAATCAGGGCAGGGAGACTAAAATCTAAATACAAAAACAAAGATATGACATGATGCAAATAGATGCAAATAAATTTGCATAGATATGATGCAAACAAATTTGATTTCTAATGCCCCCAGTGCTCCACTGAATAGCTAAAGTAGGTTCTTCCCCGTGCCAGATCTCATGCTGAGAAAGAATAAACTTTGAAAAATGGCAGTGGGCACAGGGCATCTTCTTTAAAGACCTTGGAGAATTTGGAGATCAGTATTTTCTACAAGGAGGCAAAAGCTAGTCTTGGGAGTGACTATGAAATCCACTCAGTCCCAAGGATTTTGACCTTGTAAGTCTACTCACTCTTTCAAAACACCAGAGAGGGTTTTTTCCCCGATTAGCAGGAGAATCATTTGGTGTATGTAGACCATGATTCAGCCTGACCCACGACTGACCGGGGAGAGATGCCTCCCCCGCCCCCCCTCCCCCGGGGTAAAGTCTCTGGCAGTGATGATGCGGAAGTAAACTCAGCTGTAGTGAAGGTTATCGAATCTGGGTCTGGACCACGAGGCTTGCGGACTGCATCAAAGGAAGGATTACAGCCCCTGATTCCATATGTTGGTTTGGCTTTTGTAATCGGCAGACCTGAAAGGACAGTATCTTAAACACGATGGAAGTTTCTTTCTTTCCCAAGTGTCAGTCCTACCAGTCCGGAGGGTTTGGCGGTTCCACGAGGCCAGGAACCCACGCCCCTTGTCGCTGTTGCTCAATCGCGCCTGCTCTGGCGCCAGCTGCAGTCCTCCCAGAGCCCCACGCTGGAGGCAGCGGAGAGACAAGGGGCACAACCACACATCTAGAAGTTGCACACCGCGCTAGTGTTAATATCTCATTGGCTAAGATGCCACCCCTTGTGCACACCTGGTTGCGTGGGAGGTCCAACTAAAAATTCCAAGGCTAGGGGCGCCTGAGTGGCTCAGTGGGTTAAGGCCGCTGCCTTGGGCTCAGGTCATGATCCCAGGGTCGTGGGATCGAGCCCCGCGTCGGGCTCTCTGCTCTGCGGACAGCCTGTTTCCTCCTCTCTCTCTGCCTCTCTGCCTACTTGTGATCTCTGTCTATCAAATAAATAAATAAATAATCTTTAAAAAAAAATAAAAATAAAAACTCTAAGGCTATCAAAACACCGGAGAGCAGATCGGAGGACAACCAGTAGTTTCCGCCACAGACCCAACCCTGAAGAGTCGTTTCTGACAAAGCTTCCTCTTTTCCTTCAGTTCAGCAGCAAATGTTTTCTAGCATCTTGCGGTCAAGAGGAGGCTCCTGTTCCATCAGAACTGCGACCTCCTGTCTGAGGCGCTGAGTCACCTCACGGCTACCTACAGTGGGAGCCACAGCTTAAAAATTGCTTACAAAGACCCTGTTCCAGGAGCGCCTGGGTGGCTCAGTTGGTTAAAGCCTCTGCTTTAGGTTCAGGTCATGATCCCAGGGTCAAGCCCCACATAGGGCTCTCTGCTCAGCCGGGAGCCTGCTTCCTCCTCTTTCTCTCTGCCTGCCTCTCTGCCTACTTGTGATCTCCGTCTGTCAAACAAACAAACAAACAAACAAATAAATAAATAAAAGACCCTGTTCCAAAGTGACTAGCCTCACGAATATATTACTGATGTTTTTTAGTGCTTGCTGTTAAGGCAGTCTAAGAATTAATTTGTAACCAAAAGAAATATGATCTGCTTGGATGTGTGGGCGATCTGGTCGTGACATCTGTCATCCCACTGATGGCCATAGTTGAGTCAGCAGATCTAATGGGCTAGGCAGGTGTCCTTTCCTTCCTTAGAGCTCCATGTGCATCCCTTTGGAAGCTGCTCACTGGGTGGGCGAGGACAAATTTCCCCCACAGAGGAGAGTGTATCAGGAGCTGTGCTCTCCTGTTAGAACCTCCAAACAAGGTCTCAGGGTCCATTTGTAGGAGAACATCGTGTAGTCAAGCTTCCAAGACTGCAGACACATCCAAATGAGGCTCGGCCTGGGGTAGTCTGCCTTTAAAAAGAATAAACCCTTAATAGGGGATATCAATCCATGAGAAATAAATGGTTTCTGTCCCCTATTAGAGAAATCATGTACTGTTTGGCATGTTAAGAACATCGTGTCCCTTTAATACTTTAGGTATGCAAAAAAATGATGGAAGTGTTAGCAGTTCTTTTAATGCTAGTTTTAAAGTGAGGGTTAAAACACATTTCTTCAATTCTCTGTCCATATAACTATCTCAATAGGTCACTATCTTCATAAAGGGAGAGAGCCCCAAATCCAGGGTTAAAATGAATCATGCCCAGTTCCAATCAAAATTGTGTTGAATACATGTATGGAATGTATTTGAATTAATATTACTCACAGCAAAAATACCAAAGATACCATGTGACAGGACATCTGAGGTTCTCACCAGTGTCTGAAGATGTATACATACCCTCCCGGTAGTTAGGTTACATTGTAAGGGCACTGTCAAACATCTTGTATGGCAACATTAAATATGGGTCTGGAAGCCAGTAAGAAAATCCTAAACCGAGTTTGAGAGCTTAACAATATAAATTGCAGAAGAAGAGAGGATCTCCTAGAGAAACTTCTCTACAATATAACACTACAAACAGTCATGCAGAAACATATTTCATCAACTGAGTAAAGATCCCTTTGGCAGGCCATCTCCCAGGGTAAGCTACAAACACCTGTAACGTCTCCAACTCTGGGAGAAAGATGACATTTTTTGAATCCTGGAGGAACTGTGTTTTCCCCTTAGGACAGAAAGCACCATCCTACAGCCCTGTCAGCTTTTTTACCACCGCCGGACCCCGCCATCTCCCTTCCTCCAAATACATACACTGTCACATTCATACACACACATACACACCCACACAGCAATCACCATGAAGGCAGAATTTCTTTTTCTTTTTTGAAAGCATAATTTTTAATAAGATAATTATATTACTCATTAGTGCTTTTTGGAGTCAAATAATTAAGGTTATCTGATCACTGGGGTGATTAGACACTTCATCATTTATCTTTCCACTGGACAAAGAACAAAGCATCTGTGGCAAAGCCTGGCAGCTGCTTAACCTTGATGTCCTTCTTGGGAACAGAACTCTGATTTTACGTGGGTGTATCATCGCCCCCCCCCCCAAATAACAGATTATGTTTCCTGGCCTCCTTTCAGCTAGTTATGACCATGGACCATGGACCAAAGTTCTGCCCAATGAGCGGGTCAGTGGATGATGTCCAACACGGCTTTTGAAAGGACCTGACTCAGATAGGAGAGTGCTTTGTCCTTCTACTTACACTCCTCTCAATTTGCAAAATGGATATAATAACTGGGACTGTCATACACAGATGGCTCAAGTGGCCATCTTAGACCAGGAGGTGGGTCTGAGAATGTAAATCAGCCCTTGGATGATATTTTAGTAAAGTAGGCTAAACTGCTGTAACGATGAAAATCCAAACTTAGTAATTTGGGAGAGAGATGATTTCTCTCTTGTATAACGTGAGGGCTCCCAACAATGGGCAGGCTTGTTCCAGTCATTCAAGGACTTAGGCTCATGGTGACTTTGTCATCTTTGTTGTGTGGCTCCCATGGCCACTCTAGCTATGACCGTCTAGCCAAAGTCAAAATGGGAAAAGAGTGGAAAGCCAGGCTCAGAGGTCTCCTCTTAGGCAAACGAGGAGGAAGCTGCTTACATAATTTCTCCTCACATCGCATTGGCAAGAGCCAAATCCAGCTAGGAGGGAGACTGGGAAATTCAGTGAGCCCAACTGGAGACCCACATCTCGGCTACAATTCCATTACTAAGGGAAAAGAGAAGAAACAGATTTTAATAAACAGATACCAGTCTCCAGACAGAAGGTAAGGTGGGATGATGACTGGAGTCTGGGCCCTGAAGATCCTAGGGGCAAGTGCTCCATACTGACTACATCAATATTCCTTTTAGTTGAAAGAAAAATCGATGTGTATGTTGTCAAGCCACTTTTATTTTGAAGGGTTTTTTTCCCTTCTTTAGAGCCAAACATAATCCTAAATGGTACAAATTATCAGACTTTATTTTTAAACATAAGAACATTTTGTTTTATGCGTACAAAATGCATATGATCCAGTTAAACAATTACAGAATTTAAGCTATAAAGGAATACTCTAATTAGACATTGGAGATGATGGCCGCAATTTTGAGTTAGCATTTAAAGTGAAACTTTTTCTTATCTTCCCCCATATTACTTGTCCTTTTACGTTGTAACACACCCTATGATTTCTCTGTGGCCTAAATGTTAATAATATTGATGTAACAACTGATTCATTTTTATGTTTTTGTGATTTCAGGGTGAGGTACATATATTTGTTCTAACCATATTTTGCAAGAGAACACATGTACACATAAAACTTGCACTTGGGAGATCATGAGCCTCATAAATAAAAAATTCAGTCAGATTTTCTTCAATGCCTCAGTCAGCATGTTAACCCTTTTAAGTGATCGGGACTGCATTTAGCGCCCGTCACCACAACAGAAAATTAAAATGACTTAGAAAATGAGTTCAAAATCTGCGTGTTAACGTCAATGGAGATTTTTAGGTACAAGAACCAGAAGACACGGGTTCAGGTCTTACTTACCAGAACTCAGATCTCTGATCTTGAGCCAGTCCCTTACGTGCCTTTGATCTCATTTTCTCCAAATTATTAAAAAGCACTTTCAAATTCAACCATCTCTATAATTCTGTTCTACTTTACTAATTATTCTCCCAGTCTGACCCTGTGATGACAAGGCCAAACTTGTAGCAGGGACAGCAAATGGCATAACCTCACACTAAAAATCCTTCGGAACTTGGGAGCAGCCCACGTATTAGTCAGAAGAGGTTACACGATTGTGTAAGTCATAAGGCTGTGTTTTCCACCTTCCATGACAACTTTTAGTAACACTGATAGTTACCTTTTACTGGGAGTTTGTGATTTGTCAGACACTGTGCCAAGTGAATTACATACAGTATCTCATTTAATCTTCCTGACAATCCCATGAGGGCACGGATATTATCCCCATTGCAGAGATGAGGAATCAGAGGCTTAGAGTGATGAAATAATTTGCCCAAGCTATGCCAAGGGTTGACTAGAACCCAGGGCTCCTGGCTCCTGAGCACCGGCCCTCCAGCCCTGTGGGAAATGCCTCAGGAGCTCAGGTGGTCCTGGAAACTGTTCTCCTGACCCCACTTCCTAGGCATGCCATTTGAGTCACTCATATTTAATGACAGCACAAAAGTCTCTACAGTAAATATTCTTTGTGTCCCTCTGGACCCCATTCCCTTGCTTCTCCTAATAATAGATGCGAACATTAATTGAGCATTTGCCACAGAGCTCTGCTCTTTAAATAGATTGTCTCATTTCTCTTCACAACAATCCTCTGAGGTAGATACTATCATTTCCTCCATTTCACAGGGAAGGACACTGAGGTACAGAAAAGTTAAGTACGTTGCCCAAGCTACCCAGAGGATAAGTGAGAAATAAATGTGTTTGAACCTGGTTCTAATTTTTAAGTAAATTAAAATTGATATGTTCTGGTAATAATTTAAAATAACATACACTGAGCCTTAACAGTGTGCTGGGCCCTGTGCTAATGATTCACATAGACCATCACATTTAATCCCATAAGGGGGCATTACTTGATGTGAAAGATAGCAAAACCCAGTCTTGGTAAGTGGTGAGTCAAGCAGAGTCTGTAGAGCAAAATAAGATCAGGCTTTCCACATCAAACAGATAGCTGGTTAGAACTACCCTTTGTGTGCTCTCAACGAACTACTTAATTTTGCTTTGCCTCTGTTTCCCCATACGTGAAACGAGTGTTAGGAGGATGAATTTTTTTCATACATGTCAAGCTTTTGAAGGCACAGAGTAAGGACCACGTGACTCTGAAGGCAAAATCAGTAAAAGCCCAGACATTGCTTTTTACTACCAAAGTTGCTTTGTTTTTCTGTGCCCGGATCTTGCCATTCGCCAAATAGGAGCAATACCGGGACTGACCTCGCAGTGTTATTCAGAGGAGGAAATGAGTAAATGTGTACAGAGAGTAAATGAGCAGATACGTGTTAGAACAGTGCCTGGCACTTAAATGTTCTTTTGTAGTGGCTGTTATTAGGATTATGGCGCTATTCCCATTTTGATCCTTTTCTCTCTCTCTCTCTCTCTCTCACACACACACACACACACACACACACACACACACACACATCCTCCTCTGGTTCAGCAGGGATGAAGTCAGCCCCCCCTGAACTCTTTTTTCCTCCAGGGAGCAGAAGTGATGCCTCTGGTGGCCAGCAATTTGAGTCCTTTCAGATGAGCAATACATGCCGGTCACAGAGCGTCTTTGTCCATAGCGCACGTCCCAGGAGGACAAGAATGACTCTCAGTACCCGGGCATGAATGGTACTCAGCACGTCATGCCAGTAAGCACATAATTATACCCTGCCCTGAAGTGTTTTCTAAGAATGTGCCTGACCTGCAGGACGGCGAGTCTCTCGGACTCCCGCGGCACCCAGCTGTAGTCCCAAGTATTGGCTGATTACTGGGTTGGCTGATTGATACAGATCCCGGCCATCCCGGCTGCTCGGCAGAGATTGCAGGTGGCCCCGCTCCGCAGAGGCGGGACTACGACTGCCTGGGTTCGAGACCTGCCTCTTCCGCTTTCGGAACTTAGGTAATTTATCTCACTTATTTGTGCCTTCCAAATCTCTAAAATAGGAATCACACTAGTCTCTATTGGGAGGATTGGCTGAATTCATCCTGAAAGCACTTGAAAAGGTGTCTGGGCATAATAAGTGCTCAGAACCCGTTAGCGTTATTGCCCGCCCGGCCGGTAGGACTAACTTGAAGTAGTCTGGGTTGTCCAGTTACCTCACAGTCACATGGCGTGTCCCTATCTGAACGCAGAATGGAAGGGACCTTCCCTCCTTTTGTGGGTATAGGCTGTCCGTCCAGCAGGGAGAAACTTCTACAGCAGCTGTGTCCTGCCCGTCACTCCAGTAGCGTATGTGTGCCAAGCGTACATACCTCCATGAATCATTTTGGCTGTTAAGAATCATTCACCAACATGACCTTCTCTTTTCTTCTTGAGCCATGCTAATAAGGCTATATCACTTACCACCCACACTTACATACACATGCAAAATAAAATTTAATCTTACAACAATTAGGCCATATAGACTTGTCCTTGGGCACTAAGAGTAAGATCTGTTCTATCTCTCCCTTCTTCTGTCCATAAACATTTACTGAGTCTCCCGCTGCCTAGACACAGGGCTAGGCACTATAATTATACCAGTGAAAATCATTTGGGACCAGAGTTTATAATCTGGAGGGACGAGACTCAGAGTCTAAAGAGAAGTAAATAAGCAAACAGAAAACCATGTGACAAGAAAGCATAGAGTTTCAGGCATGGTACGAGGGCGGGGGTGAGGGGGATGGCAAGAGGAGTTAAATCAGGCATTAAACTAAAAATCAGGATTTCAAAGAAGTCTTCCCCAAAGAAAATGGCATCTGAGCTGGGCTTTAAGCAAAGGTGTGTTAATTTTCATAAATATTCCATTATATAGGTAGAAAAACTGAGGCAGGGAGACACCAAACTACAGTTGTGAAAATGCCCAAGAGTCTCAGGAATAAAACATTGTCCCGAAGACAAGGAGTTCTTTACATCCACCACCACACCATGCTCCCTCCCTCTAAAAGATCTAAACATTTTAAGTTTATGAGTCTGACAACTTCAATGGCATTCCTTACTCAGGCTATAAAATTCTAGCCCTGCCACCACAGAGCTGTTTTTTTCTGAATTTCACAAACTTAGAGATAACACTGACTCTCGTTTTCTGGCTAGCAACAGTAATGGAGCCCAGGAGTTCGGTTTATATTTGAAGACTAACTTTACAACTGGAAAAAAAAAAAAAAAAAAAAAGCTGCTGCCTGTGAAATTCAGGCCCAGGGGGTGAGGGTTGAGGAAGAAGCTTTCTCTGAGATTCCCCGCTTTGGGAAAGCTAGACCTTTCTACTTACTTTGTAAATCTTGAATTTCCCTTCAAAGTTGTGCTTTTGGAGATTTTTGTTGCTTTGGAAAATATGATGTCACAGGAATATTGACAAAAATAGTAGTAGAAATACCGTCTCTTTTCAAAAATAAATAATCCATGTGAAAAAAATTAAGTAATGACTGTAATTATTTCTCATGGATATTGACTATAGAGTTAAAATAAAGAGGTTGGATCAAGAGGTCTGCTGTGCACAAAGCCATCAACACATAACCCTCCTCATAAAATAGAGTTTATAAGTACTTTTATAAGTAAGATTTTCCTTATATTTCACACGTATGCCTGTGTCCATCCTCTTGGCTCTGGTGACTTTGTACGGGCGTTCATTAACGAAGAAACTTTACGTGCATGGTAAAAATGGTTCAACCAAAATAGTTAATGAAGATCCTTTGCCAAGCATGTGAAAGCTATTGGTTTAGAGCCAAATCTGGTTGACTCCCACTCTTGCAATCATATAATTTGACAATTGAGATATCCTTGCTCCCACCCAATCCATTCCATCAAACTGACTCTGCTGGACCAGTCTAAGTGTATAAGGAAACAGAGAAATTATTATCAGAAAAGAGAAGGCCGTTATTTGGCATAATTATAATCGGTAATCTGAGTCGTGCCAAAGTTAAGTCAATAAAGGTTATTTATAAAGCATGAGGTACCATAGTACTGTCAGGAATAAATAGAACCCAGGACTTGAATCCCAAACTTCAGCTAACAACTTTCTTAACTGAAAGAAAGAATTGTCTCTGAAGTTCTAGAAAAGGAATGATGAGAAGAATAACAGTGAGATCTATCTTTTGCATTCTTTATTGAAAGAATATTTTAGAAATGAAATGTGATGATTATAATCAGATGCTCACTTCTCAGGGAAAAATGGATTCCTATCAACTTTTGCTTTCATCACCTGGTGGTAAACACTCGGCCTGTAGAGTTGAATGTAGACCTACATGCATGGGAAGTACAGAGAGAGCTGAAGGCTAGAAAAGCATTGTTCACCTAGGGGAGTTCTTCTCTTT
>RCUC01119530.1:0-14833 GCA_003697995.1 Taxidea taxus jeffersonii | reverse complement strand
GAGGAGGGCACGGCTGGCTCTCACTATTGTTTTAATGCCAATTAAGGCGTGTCCAAAATTCAGCACAGGGCACACGCAGCAGGAAGGTTGGCTGCTGCATCCCGGAGGCACTCCTTTTTTTTTTTTTAAGATTTTATTTATTTATTAGACAGACAGAGATCACAAGTGGGCAGAGAGGCAGGCAGAGAGAGAGAAGGAAGCAGGCTCCCTGCTGAGCAGAGAGCCCGATGCAGGGCTTGATCCCAGGACCCTGGGATCTCCACCTGAGCTGAAGGCAGAGGCTTTAACCCACTGAGCCACCCAGGTGCCCCCCGGAGGCATTTCTTAATGGAACATTGTTTGACAGTCCCCTTGGCTCCAGGTGGAGGGCCAGCCCCTGTCGGAAAGACCCCCGAGACTCGGTCTTTCCTTCCCAGGGTCATAAATCAGCAGAGAAGACAGTGGTAGCTCCAGGCACAATATGAACCAGCAGCAACATTGCTCTCCCTAATAGGACAACAGTATGGCCCGCGTCCTTAGCGCGCCAGGCCCGGGGCCGACGGATTCTCACAGCTTAGCCTGTGGTCCCAGGGAATCTCCAGGACCCACTGAGTCGGTGTTGTCACCCCCATGCAATCAGGGAGGACGCAGAGGCTCAGGGCAGCCCACAAATCGTTCAGGGCCCCACAGGGGATCCCAGGTGTGTGCGGGGGCGGGGGGGGCCCAGGGAGGCGCTCCCCACCCTGCTCCAGAGGTCAAGGGGTTCAGGGAAGTTGGCCCTGTGTAGGTGATCTTAATGGACCTTAAAACAGGTGATCTAGGGGAGGAGAGAGGAAGCGACACCCTTCTCAATGAAAGGAGGTGCAAAGTCATGGACGTGACAGCGAGATCTGGTGTCTCCTTGGGGGTGTGGATGGGGAAGGACAGGGCAATTGGAAGATGCCAAGTATGGCATCTGGGAGGCGAGGAAAAGTCCCCACAGAGGCCAGCAGGGGAAGTGACAGCACTGGACTGGCCCGCAGGGAAGCTGCAGGGGACATGAGCCTGGTAGGAGGCTGCGACATGAGCCACGAGCGAGGAAGCACGAGGGCCGGGCTCCAGCCAGCTTCCCCCGGAGGCTGTCCAGGAGGCGGGGAAGAGGGAGGCCCGCTGAGGGCCCGGGAAGCAGCGTAGCTCCACTCCACACCGTAAATCCACAGCTCCTAGCACCGTGTTTGCGAACCAGACACAACCTTTCCTACACGGCGCTTCTGAGAAAGCCGGAGAGCACTGATTGCCCGCGCTCACCGGACGTCACCTTAATGCTTGCTTCTCGTTTTCCCAATTTCATGGCAAAAGTAATAGTGTAGAATTTAAAAAAAAACACTGTTCTGAGAAAGGAAATGCCTAGACTCCCCCCCCACCCCCTTTTTGTATCTGGTGGGCCAGCTCCGAGCAGGAGAGGCTGGTTCCGACCACGCTGGCGTCCAGCTCTGGCCACAGAGACGGGCCACGTGCAGGAACGAGCATTCCACGTGTGAATGTGGCTGTGTATTCTGTCGTCCTCATCATCACCGTGTTGGAATTTCCCCACCACGAAGGCGCCACAATCAATTAGCCGGCACCGATCTTTGCAAATGTAGGTCATTTCTTTCTTTATTAAAAAAATTTTTTTTATTATAAATGATACTTCTTCTCTAAGCTGAGAGGAGACTGGGAGTGCCTACCGGAAGACTGGGAGAGGCCTGATTGCATCAACGCGTCAACGGAAGCCACGTTATAAAGACGCCACGAGTAAAGCCGAAGGATGAACCCCTGGCGGAAGTGCCTGTCAGGTACATGGGGGTCCGTGAGCTGCCCTCCTTTGCAAAGAAGGACCTGGAAAACATCGGCAATAAAAACATTTGGGGGACGCCTGGGTGGCTCAGTCAGTGAAGCATCCGCCTTTGGGTCATGTTGGAATCGAGTCCGGTGCTGGGCTCCCCGCTCAGTGGGGCGTGGGCTTGAGGTTCCCTCTCTCGTCCCTCTGCCCTTCCCACTGTGACTTCTCTCTCTCTCTCATAAATAAATAATCTTTTAAAAAAAACACAAGGGGCGCCTGGGTGGCTCAGTGGGTTAAAGCCTCTGCCTTCGGATCAGGTCGTGATCTCAGGGTCCTGGGATCGAGTCCCACATCGGGCTCTCTGCTCAACGGGGAGCCTGCTTCCTCCTCTCTCTCTGCCTGCCTCTCTGCCTACTTGTGATCTCTCTGTCAAATAAATAAATAAAATCTTTAAAAAAAATTTTTTTAAATTAAGAAACACAAGATGTTGCTTCTCTTTTTAGATGGGAAAATATAAACAGAATCAGGGCTATTGTGTTTTGTTTGCTTGCTGACGGGGGTGGGGGGACAGACCTTGTGTAACCATCCAGGGGGCAGCTCAGCAAAATAAAAAATGTGAGTGTGCGTACACTTCTGCCCAGAAATCTTACTTCTGAGAACCAGGGCTGCAGGATAACAACACGAGTACCCACGAGGACTCTTCGCACACTGCTCACAACCGCACGATGCTGGGAGGACCTCAACGCGCCCCCCACCCGCGCAGGGAGCCGGTAACGAGGGAAGACCATGGGCGCACGAGGTCCACAGGGCGAGGATTCAGAACTGGGCGCATCGCCGTGTTCTGATCTGGGTGGGACTCAGCTTTCCCACTGCAGCGCTGGAAATATTTACAGCTGGTCATAATTTTGTAATTACCAAAGCCATAAAAAGAAACAAGTCCGCACGGGTATAAACCAGATCCCAACGGCTCTGGCCGTGTGAGGCTCTTCTCCTGCCGTGCCACAGCTCAGGGAAGACGGTTCCTCGAACCCTTGGTGCACGTGGAAAGCAGCTTCCCCGGGGGTCAGAGCACCTTTCGGGGTCCCTTCGTTATGCGGCATGAAATGGGCTGATCCCTGAGAGAGGCGGCGGCAGGGCCGTCAGAGTGTGGGGCGTCCTTCCTGCAGCTTATTGACTTTATCCCCGGCCCTCCGCCCCACCCCTGGCTGAGAAGACTGGCATAGGAAGCAACTGGGTCCTTCTCAGAGCAGCCACTAAGAGCACCAGGCAGACGGAAGAAAGAGCAGGCGGAAGGATGCTCTCGGGACACGACCGGTCAGCGGCAGGTGCAGGGAGCAGGCGCTGAGGGCCCGGCCGAGCCACTCTGGACACGTCTGCTTCTGTGCTAGGGACGTCCTGGGCTTCTCCGCTGGGCACATCCCTGAGCTTCCTTCCTAAGCCCGGCCTCCGGCTGGAGGCCGCCCACCCTGCAGAGCCCACGAGGGCCCTGTCTTCCTCCTCCAGTGGCTTTGCCCCTCCAGGAGCGCCTTCCCCCCTTCCCCCTTCCCTGTGAGGTTTAGGCGGGATCTCGCACTCGGAGGTCCCAGACTCCCCGTGACCTCCCTGGGGGCTGCGTGAACTCCGAATTCCCACAACCCCCCGGGGCCTCCTGCTCTGCCCGGGCTCCTCATCCTGCCCCAGCCCCCAGCCCACCAGGCAGAGGCAGGCGTGTCTTTGGTCTTTGTCCTGATTCTGGGAACTTGGGCGGGCCGCATTCCCAGTGGCCACGCTGGCGGCAGGAGTACAGGTCAAGGACACCATGGAGACCCTGCGCTGATTTGGTGCAGGGAGGGGGAGAGCTGGCTCCTCAGATGGCACCCCAGGGGCTGTCCAGGAAGAAGGAGCCTGAGTTCAGACAGGACCACACGACCTAGAAGGGAAGAAGAGCAAACAGCGGAAATACCGTGAACCTAAGCCACGGGCAGAGGAAAGATCTGAGAATCGGCCACACTGAGCGCAGAATCCAGCCCCTTCACGCCGCTGTGGTCCAGCCCCCAGCTCTCTTGGCAAACGCGGCTCTCCCTCCTACAGCCCTGCACCCAGCCGCGGGAGGAGGCCACTTCCCTCCTCCGCTCCGCCGCCCCTGGGGCTAAGCATCCAGAAGAGTAACACTGGGTCACTTGCATGGTCCAGGCAGGGGCCTACCCCCCCACCTCACTCCCACAGCGGCCCCTCCCTCCCCTGCCCCTCCCCCCTCCAGCTGCACCGGCCCCCCGTGCGAGGGACCTTGGCCTGCCGGTTCTTCACCCTTTGCTAGAAGGTTCTTTCCGCCTGGGCCCCTGTGTGCTCTGCCTGGCGGGCTCATTAACACGTCAGCTCCCCGCACGCCACATTTGGGATCTCCTTCCCCAGTGACTTTCCTCCCTGGCACCCATTGTGAGCCAACACCCTACACGCTACATTCGTGTGTCCCATCCTGTCTGTCTCCCTGTGAAACGCCAGCTCCCGCAGCCCGAGATTCGGGTGTGTTCTCTCCTGAGGCCTGGACACACAGTAAGGACCGTGCTGCCGAGGGCCAGAACCACAGGCCTGCACGGGAATGAGGCAAAGGCAGGTGCCCCGCTTTGGGGCGGCCGCAGTCTCGCTGAACAGGATCTGCAGCTGCCCCCGTCCATCCGTCCCGCACTCACGGGAGTGACGGCTCTTCCGAGTAAGGAGGCCTGACTCCGGTGATCCCAGCCCCGCGCGCTCCCGACGGGGGTACGCATCTCTGCAGAGCTGCACGGCATGAGGACGCCCGTCCTGCCGGGACACCAGAAGGAGACGACTGGAGCGGGTCCGGTCAGATGCCAATGAGACGCGGGGAATAAAGAATCCCGGGCTAACGAGCCCTCTGCTGGGTGGTGAGACTTCCACCCGTACCGACCCATCACTGGCTTAGCCCCAGCATCAGAACATTGGACAACAGAATCAAACCCTGATCATTGCGCTTGCTCCAATTTTCTGGGGACCCGTTATCACAGTTGTGAATCAAGTGGCTGACCATAACCACCCCAACTGAGGCTACCCCCCTCTCGAAGGTCCCCATGTCACTTCTAAAGCAAGTCTTGGTGCCCAGGCTCTGACGTGGCCCCTTCCCTGGGCTGGAGGCGAGGGCAAAGCCATCGTCGTTCTTTGAGAGCTGACTCCCGCTCCCAGAGCAGGCCGTGGACATGAGCTGACACCCGCCGGACTGTCCAGAGGCCGAGGAAGAACTCGTCCCGTAAAGATGAGGAGCCCCGTCTTCCCCAGGGCTCCAGCCTGGCCAGTGCTCCCGGTGGCCTGGAGGACTCTGGAAAGCCTGGACGCCGGGGGGAGGCCGGATGGCCAGGGAAGGGAACGGCAATGGCGGTTGGCAGTGGTCAGCCTGGCTCTGGAGAGCCGGGAGGGAGGCAGGAGCCTGTGCGCACCAGGCTCTCTCGCAATACGCAAAACCCAGACATTCAACAGATGGAAGGCCGTGGCTGGGAATTCACACAGAATGGAACAATCAGCATTCTCTGGCTGGATTGACACTCGCTTCCAAAAGCAACAGGCGCTTGGAGCCACTCGGCACTTACCAGCCCTGCCCCCATCTGGTTCCCACTGGGAGATCCCAGAATCAGGAGCTACAGAGCAGCCTGCACAGTGATCTACGGGTCACCAAGGGCCTGAAATCCCTTCTTTTTCCCTCCTGCTTTTCCCATACTCCCTGCAGCAATTAACGAGGAGGGGGGAGGGTGGGCAGAGCAGTGCTGAACCCAGCAAGAGCTGATGGCTGGGTAATCCTCTCTCCCGCTCCATTAAGGACCGAAATAAAATTGCCATTTCAGCTCTGGGTGCAGGCCGGAAAGAGGCTGTCATTCCCAGAACGAACAGAAAACTTAGGGGAAGGATGCACATGAATGAGAAGCAACTTTTCCCATTTCCTAGTCAGATTAAACGAGGATGGCAGGGAGAGGCTGAGCGGCGGGGAGTTGCCTAATGCCAAGCGGTCCTGGATTTGGCTAATGACGCCCCCATGCTTGATTAGCCCCCTGGGGCAAAGGCGTCACGCTGGGCAACCGTCCCTGTGGGAAGGTGGCCAGCCGCAGCCAGAGGGGGTCGCTCCCGGAATTGCTGGGAGGTGGGGGGGCGCGCTGACCCACTCGGTAGCCGGAGGGTCCGTCGCTACGGGCAGCTGTCCAGCGGTCCCTTGCAGGTAGCCCTCACCCTTGGCCCCGTCCCCCAGCGCCGGAGCCCAACGGAAGAAGAGGGGGTGTGCCTTAGTGTGGGAAGGGAGGAGGGGGGAAGAGGGAAGGGAAAGGCGAAGGGAGGGAAGAGGAGGGACGGGGAGGAAGAGGGAGGCGCGGGAGGGAAGAGCGGGCGGGAGGGAAATGCGGCGGAGGCGGGCGGAGGCCGAGCCGGGGGCGGAGCCGAGCGGACGCGCGCGCCAGAGGCGGCGGCGGGGCGCACCGGGGCGGCGGCGGGGCGCTGGTTGGCTGGTCTCCGCCGTCCTCGCGCCGCCGCCCCCTCCTGCCTCCCACCGCCCGCCCTCCCCGCGGCTGGCGTCGGGAAAGTACAGTGAAAAGTCCAAGTGCAGCCGCCGGGCGACATGGGATCCGGCTCCTCCAGCTACCGGCCCAAGGCCATCTACTTGGACATCGATGGGCGCATCCAGAAGGTAGCTCCCCCCCAGCCTCCGCGCCGCGGCCGCCGGCACCCCGGGTCCCCCCACCCGGCGCCCACGCCCTCCGCCCGGGCCCCCCGCCGCGCCGCGCTGGCCCCCCGCCGTGCGATCCCGCTGCGCGGCCCCTCCCGGGTGACGGCGCCGCGGGGGGGGGGGTCGCCGGGGCTGGGGGGGGGGACCTGGCGGCGGCGGGCGGCGGGCGGCCGGGGTGGGGGCCGTCGTCTGCGCGTCCGCGCGTCCTGGGTCGGGGCTGCAGCCCCTGACAACTTCGGCTGGGGGCGGGGGGCTCTGCGGAGCTGCTGTCCCCACGCGCCGCCCCCTCCCCCGTGGAAGGGGACGACCCACAGGGGTATTTTTTCCACTTCACGGGCAGAGCTCTCTCTGTAACACATCTCATCAGGCCGAGTTTGTGTGTTCAGAGGCCGGTGCATGAAGCCTTTCATTTCCCTCTGACCGACCCCACAGCGGGGCCCCGGGGCTGCCCTGCGGGACGGGGCCCCCCGCGGACGCGGTGACAGAGGCACGGAGGGGGCCCGAGTCCGCAGCGCCGCCCCCACCCCTAGGCAGTGGCAGTACTTCCTGGCCGGCGGGGAGCAGGTGCGGGGGGCGGGGCTTGGGGAGCCGGGGCTGTGCCGCGCAGCACCCCCACCCCGACCGTCCGTGGACCCCCCTGGGCAGATGGTCAGCTCTGACCGCGGAGGGGGCCCTCGAGGCCCTCCTGGGCCCACAGACAGACTGAGGGACAGGCTGGCCCAGCCCTGGGCCCCTCTGCCCCTCTCTGGAGGCACGAAGCCCTGCAGATGTCCAGTGTCCCTAACCACCAACTTGACTCTCAGCAGAGGCCTCCCGAACAGACCCCCTTTGTTCCCAGCCCCTCCCTTTCTAAGCCCCTGGCCTGAGTCCAGAGCGTCCTGGACCCAGGCTTCTGATTGGCAGAGAGGAACAATAAGAGAGCTGGCTTGGAGGGGGCATTTAGCTCCTTCTGTACCCCCCCAGAAAAGCGGTAGTGAGGCATCTCTCCCCACTCCCAAACTTCAGCTGGACATTTCAGGGAAGCTCCCACCTCCCCCCTTGCTCTTCTCAAGGACCACCCCCCTTGCCTGGAAGCCAGGGAGGGATCCCCAACCAGTCACGGAGGAGGCTTGGGGTCGGGGGAGGGGGGAGGCTCCAGAGATCTCTGGGGTGCCTCTGCCAGCCACCACCCTCGGTGGCCAGAAGCCACCCTCCCTCTCCCCATCCCCCGCTCCATCCCAGGAAGCGAGAACTCCCCTTCCCCCACCCTCACCCGCTAACAGAATCAGAGTGGGGAGCTGGAAAGGACTGCGGGGCCAGGCTCTCATGCCTCTCCCTTCATCGGGGCTGGGCAGTTGGTCAGCGGCAGATGGAGCACCGGACCCCGGTCCCCGGACTTCCAGGACTCGGCACCTGTGACCGAACTGGAATTTAACATCCCCTCAAAGGCAGGAATGACCCTCGGTGCCATCTGGCCCGTACAGCGTACACACATGTGGATAAATGTGCCCCCACATGTGCCCGTGCGTGTTCACACACAACGCGTGCCTGAAATCACGTGTGCACACGTACATGCACAGATACACGCGTGCACGAACCACACACACACGGGCGCAGACCCGCCCCATGCCAACACACACACGTGCACACGCGCGCACCCTCCTACCGTACCAGATGAGAAGTCTCCAAGATTCGCCTTAGTCCACCTTTTGAAAGAGGTGAGATGAGATGCCACCACTGCGTCAGAATGACAGCGTCTCCCCGAGAACTTCCCAAAGGTCCCCCCGAGAGGCTGTATTGGAAGTGGTAAGGAGTGGAGGAGAGGCACAGGGGGTGGGAGGTGAGCACCGAGTCTGGCGAGCTCTGCCGGCGTGACAGGCAGGCTGGGTTTTAGAAGGCGACACCCCTGAGGTTGGGGTGACCTCCGGAAGAACAGCCCCGGAGGGACACCTGCATTCAGCGGGGAGGCCGTGGCCTCGGGAGGGGCCACATCTGCTGCCGAGTGCTGGGGTCCCCACTCTCTGTGGTCTTGAGCAAGTCCCCGGGCGGCTCTGGGCTGGCCCCATCATCTGTAAAGGGGGACGGTGGCCGCTGCTTCATAGACTGTCCTGAGAAGGACACGAGACCGTATGACCAGAGTGTATGGGACACTGCGGGCACAAGGTGGACATCGTGCACGAGTCCTTCTCTCTGTCCACGAGTGGCCTTTTGCTGATACAGATGGTGAGGGGAGGGGGGGCAGGTAGGCTGAGGTCCTGAAGCCTCGCCCATGGCCACAACACCTGTTAGTGGTTCTTGACCTTGCTCTGCGCCCTCCTTTTTGCTGTTGACGCTGGTGGAGCCTCAGAGCTGGACTTTTCGCCCTGGCTGAGAGCCGAGGCTTCTGGGGTTTCCAGGCACGTGCTGGAAAAGGACAAGGGTCCACGGACCTCACACCCAGCAGCATGGTGGGGACCACAGATGTCTCCGCTGAGAGCATTTGCAGCATCGTTTTCTGTCGCCTGTCGCCGCGCTTTCTTTCCTTAAGGTCCCAGGCATGGGATTCGGTCCTGTTCTGTCTCCCTTTTATCCTTCCGAGTGCTTCTCCCAGGAAGGTCACAGACACAGACCAGACCCCTGTGGCTTCCGAGGGGCCGGCAGGCGCGCTGGGGGCGGGGGAGGGGCTAAGGCCCTGCTTTGTCTCCCCTGCCCTCTGCCCCTCCAGTGATCCCGCTCTTGGGCACCGCACGGCCCCCCCCGACAAGGGCACAGGCGTGGGGGACAGTGACTGCTGCGGGTGTCATGTGCTCCAGCCAAGCTTGGGGGAACGGTCCCACGTCGTCCGAAGGGAGGCCACCAGCCCGGTCTGAGGACGTGCTTGGGGTGATGACACCGGAGGTGTCTCGGGGCCTGGAGAAGCCACTGCAGCCGCCGGATAGTGAGTTCACTGCTTTCGGACGTGAAGACTCGAGACAGCTCGCCGACCAGCCCAGGGTGACACAGTGCAAGACCGGCAGTGGGGTTTGGGGATCGATCTCCCGCCTGCGGGCTTCCCTTCAGCGGTTTGCGGAGGGGGCCGGAGGGCAGAGGAGGCTTACCGTCCGAGTCTGCGCCCCCCGGGTCCCCACAAAGCAGCAGAGAGCTGTGCGGCTGTCGCCGTGGCCTGGGCGAGGTCCCCGGTCTCTGTGTAAGGAGGGGACGCCCGTAGTGCTTCCCGTCATAGGATCGGCGGGACAAGACGAGCTGTCGAGCAGCCACCGTGTGGGGGGGCCGGGTGTGAACGTGACACCCACGACTCTGTTCCACAGAGCGACGGGCTCACAGATAGTAAACCACAGCCGTGGCAGGGCATCCAGTGACGGACAGAAGGACACAGCAGGCCCCGCTGGTGGGGCAGGGCTGTGATGCCGGAAGTGGGGGCCTTGAGGAATAGGTTCCCTTCCTTGGTGAAGACTGGCTTTGGGGGGGGCCAGGGGAGGAGGGCAGCCTCGAGGTGACCCAGGTTGGGAACTGCTGGATGGCCAAGGGGACAGCCTCACTCACCCCCACACGCCTGTCGCCTTCATGCCTCCTCCCCTGATCCTTTTGGAGGAGGAGGGAATAGGAGCCGGGGTGTCCAAAGCTGGATAGTTGGGGACCCCTGCTCCAGAAGCTCTTCCCTAGAAGCTGCTGCTTCTCCTCTTTGCCCAGAAGGTTTGCTTTTTTCTTTCCTCCGCTGGCCCTGGCCTCAGTACCTGTCCTTTCTCCCGCTCGCCCACGGTACCTCTGAAAAGAGGATGCACTCAGCTGGGATGTCCCAGGAGGCCAGGGTGATGCCCTTGGCCTTGGGGAGGTGGAGGGGCCCTGTCTGCTAGCACGTCCAGGTGTGAGTTTGATGGCCTTACCAGTGAAGAAGAGGGAGGGGTTTCATGTGACCCTGGGCCTGGCTTTGGGCTGGGGCCGCGGAGAAGCTGCATCTGAGCAAGGACAGTCTCCCAGGGAGCTGGCGTCCATGCCGCCTGGGCCCGCAGGGCCGGGATTCGGGGTAGTGCGCCCCAGTTCTTTCTCCACCCTTGGAATTCAGGCCTCTGCAGCCCAGCCAGCGGCCTCCCTCCCTCCCACCTGCCTCCCTTTGTCCCCGCCCCGCTCCAGCCCTGAGCCCTCCCAGGGACTTCAGGCTCCTCTACCTTCGTTGCTTGCCTTGGCGCAGACGTAAGATGGCTACACTTCTTCGGGGCAGTCCTGTTTTCTGTTTTTGAAAGAAGGGGTGCAGCTGTCCCTGTCTTGTCCCTTGTGGTCGGCACGGCAGGACCTTGAGTCCCCCTGAATCTTGGGCACCTTTCCCCTCCCTGGAAAATACGTCTGTCCTGCCACCTGGCAAAGCCCAGTGATGATTTCCTTTCATTTTAAGATGTGTGCACCTGCTCCGTGCACGCTCGGGCCAGCAGAGCCCGCGAGCGGGGGAGGGGGCATCTCCCTGGGCTCCTGCAGGGCCGATCCACTGGCTAGGCAGACTCCTGGCAAATGCTCTGGGCTCAGGCGCTTCTGTTAACCCCGAGTCCCTACCAGGTAATGGGGACCCCCTTCGGCTGTCCCCAGCTGTTCCAGCACCTTCCATGTGTCTTCCTTTAAATGTTGATAGCCTGAGATATTCACACGAGTACCGAAATGATGACAGAAGCTAATGGCAAGGCAGGGAAGTTTGGAGGGGGGAGTCATCCGATGCTGTCTTGGTTTCCAGCTAAAACCAGAAGTGGTCTGTTGGCAGTGGGGAAGGCATTCTGCCTCCAGGCCTGCCCCAGAGCTCCTGATGACCCATCCCTCCGTCTGTCTCCTGCTGGGTCAGAGCTGGGAGGCGATGCTTAACAGGAACTCCCTGTGTTCTCTTACTCAACAAGCAGATCAGCCCCACGGCCTGCAGTGTTGTACAAACAGAAACCCTTGGAAAGCCAGCCTCTCTGAATTCTACCCAGCCCCGGGCGCTGAGAAGTCAGGGCGCGCTGGCCTCCCTCCTCCTTCCCATGTGCGGTGGCCTGGAAGCTCCGGTGGCCTGGAAGCTCCTTCCCAACACCTGGAGGCCCCAGGAGGGGCGTGGCTGAACCCCGCTGATGTCATCAGGATTGGCAGATGGTGACACGGAAGTCCCGCAGAAAGCATGCAGCTTCTCTGTCTTGGAGGGGTGGCCACCCAGAGTGGGGAGGGACAGACAGCCCCGCAGGTCCAACTCTGTCCCTTGACAGCTGGGAGACCCAAGGGAAGTCACCTTGTCCTCGGTAAAGTGGGGATGGCAGTGATGCCCCCATTGGGTGACCACGGACGGCACTGAGCAACGTGCAAAGTGCCCGGGGCGAGCTGGCCACGTGGGGGGCTGGGTCAGCACGTCGTGCATGTAGGCCTTGCTCCCTGCCTCCCTTGGGACACTGTGGAGGGAGCTGAGACAGCCCGTCCTGTCCCTGGATCCTATCCTGTGAGCCCACTACAAGCCGGAACTAAGGCCCCAGGCCCCCAGGTCCCACTGTCCGGGACCCTTCGTTTCCAACTTGGCAGAGGCTGCTGGAAACAGGACCACGGGAGCCCTGAGCCGGGAGGGCCGGCGGCCTCCCCAGGGCTGCTGGGGGGGTACAGGCTGTCTGGCCTCAGACACGGGCAGAGCGCAGCTCTGGTCGTCAGGGAAGAGAAGCAGGAGCAGACGAAGGGCACAGTGTCCCCGTCACACAGCTGACGTGAACCGACAGCAGATGAAAGGGAAAACGCCCTCGGCAGAGCGGCTGACGGCAGAGCCAGCCACCGGGAGCCCGGGACGCGGCCCCGTGGTCAGACAGCGGGCCTGGGCGCACGGGGTGCCTTGGCTTCCTGGAGGCTGGCCCCCGTACCCCTGTCCCGGCTCTGCTGCCCTCGAGGCCCTTCCCATGGCAGAAGGCACAAGGCTGAGCCATCTGCACCCAGTCCCCGGCTTCCAGGTCACGGATGGCCCAGCAGGTGGTGCTCCTGGGAACTGGAGGGGGTCTTGGGCTCGAAGGGATAAGAGGGTACCCAGAGGACACAAAGGGACCCCCAGGCAGCTGCCTGGGCAAGACTGCAGTAGCTCACCAGCAAGTCCCGCCCCAGGGAAGGACGCACCCCTGCATCTATTGGCATCCCCCAGGGCCGCGGGGATGATGAGATGGGAGCTGGCCACCAAGCTGTCACGTCCCGGCCCAGTTCGCCCCCGTCCCTGGAAGCACGCGCCCCGGCCTGGGGAGACGGCCCCACGCTCGCGGCCGGCTTCGGACGGGTGAGATGGATCCACAGGCCCTCGCTCTGCTGGCTGGGCTGTCTCCTCCCCGTTCTGTGGCTGCGCGTCTGCATTTCCAGGTTCTGACTCGGGAAAGCATCCTCTAGGATACGGTGCACGAAGACCCAGCCGCCGGAGCGTGCAAGCACAGCGTGTGTCCTGGCGTGTGTCCTGGCGTGTGTGGTGCAGGGGCCGGTCGAGGCCCCGGTGTGAGCGGCACGCGGCTCTCGGCTCATGCACTACACCAGTCTCCACCGACGCCTTGACCGCCCCCGGCCCAGCCCACGCGTCCCCCCACCTCCGCCACGGCTCACGTCTGCTCCCCGGATCCCTGAGCCGAACCCCGCTGGGAGCACCGGCCCCACAGGCACTCACAGCCCGGCTGAAAAGAAGATTACGATGGAGCCGGAACGTCTGTGCGCGTTTAGACGATGCCCGCGTGGCTTTTTTTAGTCATAGCAAAATACACATAAACGTTGTCGCCTTAACCGCTTCCGGGTTCCCTGGCGCTGAGCACCCTCCTCGTGCAGCTGCCCCCACCATGCACCGGGCACCTTCCCGTCCTCCCGGACTGAAGCTCTGTCCCCAGTCACCGTGAGCTCCCCCGGCCCCTCCCCAGCGGCGGGCGCCCACCGGCTCCTCTCTGTCCCTGCGGGTCCCTCCCGTGAGTGGGTCCCACGGCGTCTGTCCTTCTGCGGCTGGCCTCTGTCACTGGGCGGGGTGTCCTCAAGCTCCGTCCACGTCGTGGCATGGGGTGGCTTCTTTTTGAGCCTGAATCCTGCTGCACGTTGTCTTTATCCGTCTACCCTCCGTGAACCCCTGCGTCGTCCTGAAGTCTCAGCCTTCCCCCGTCTTGTTTCCTCGGCAGACAAAGCCTGGGTCTAGGGCATCGGGTTCACTCCTGTGTTTTCTGAACAGCCCTCCTCGCCCTCAAGCCCTCCGCGGTCTCCTGGTCAAGGCCGCGGGAATCCGAGGCCCCGGGTGTGGTGTGGCCCGGGAAGGGGGCCGCTGCCACGTTTGCCACTGGACTTCTGGCCGCACCCCCCGCAAAGGCCGTGGCCCCGCGGGTGCAGCTTGGGTGAGCTGCCCAGCCCTGGGGGAGACAGAGGGCCGGGTGCTTTGGGGAAACAAAGTCAGAGGCCTCCCGTGGAATGGCGGGAGGAGGCGGGAGTTGGCCCAGACGCTCTCCGTTGAGCCCGGATCGCGGCGCCCTGCACCAGCAAAGGGAGGGGCCGGGTGGCTGCGGTGGCATCCTGAGGGCCGGTCGCACACAGGGCTGATGTGTTTTGCACGTGGTTCATGGAGCCCGGTGATTCAGCCTCTCTATCGTTGTGGCTTCTGCCTTTAGGGAATGCTTTCACAAACCTTGTATAGCCTCACAAATAGCAGAAAAAGAGGCCCCACGGCTGACATTATCACCTAGAGATCCTCAGTGATGTTGGATTTGCGTTTGCAACAGCAGGAGTGCGGGGCTTGCGTGGGGAAGGGCTGACCGTGGGCGGGGCTGACCGTGGACCCGCCGCAGGGCGTGGCCGCCGGCCGGGCCAAAACAGCGTTCCCGGGGCGCGTGGGGAGCAGCCCGCAGACCGATTTCGCTCAGAGCTGTGCTCTATAAACATCACGCAGGGAAGAGTGGAGACGTGAGCCGTGGTTGAAGGGGCGCGTGACCTCTGAGACCGCTCGCTGGGGCCTCCCAAAGCTGACCCATCTCGCCGGCACAATCACAGAACATCCGGAGCTCAGGGCAGACACCAGAGGAGCTGGGGACGCGACCCCAGCCCTGGCCCATGAGGCCTGGCCCGTTGGGAGCCCCTAAGACTCCAGACTCCCTCAGGGCCACCCAGATGTGTGGCCGTGTATTCGATCCCATTTTGTGGGTGTCGTTTGGAAGGCTGTGTCCCAGATAGCAGCGCTGGGAGACGGCATCTGTGCCCCCGCGGCAGAGCCGGCCTGGGGTGGTCCAAGGAGCTGGGGTCCAAGGGGCTTCCGGAGCACAGCGATGCGTGGGGAAGTGCAGGAGCGGAGAATCTCCCCCACGGGTATTTCTGGAAGCCAGGCCGGGTGGTGCCGGGCTGAACAGGTGAAGAAAATGGGTGCCAGCCTCAGGGAGCCGCGTGGCCACAGGGGCAGGTGGCGTCTGGAC
>ML099449.1:17556-33473 GCA_003697995.1 Taxidea taxus jeffersonii | reverse complement strand
TCTGGAGCTATCACAGCATATTTAATGGAAAGTGACTGGCTATTTTAAATAGAATAGTCCAAACAACTTCTCTAAGAAGATGACAATTGAGTTGAAAGATGAGAAAGAGGCAACTCCTGGAAGAGCTAGGGAAAACTGTTCTAGGACAAGAAGGAACATATGCAAAGTTCCTAAGGCAAAAAGAGTTTACAGTGAACTCAGACTAGAAAGATCAATGTGGCTTGAGAGGGGCAGGTATTAAGAGCTAATTGTGGTAGACAGAAGCCAGAGGGTTCTGGCCTGAACCAGAAGGGCCTGAACTAAAGGGTTATAGGCTCTGATTTAAGGTTTCAACAGATTTAACTCCGAATTGAAGACAAAAATGGAAGCAGGAAGACCTCTCAGCTAAACACTGCAGTAGTTCAGGGGAAAACAATGATAGATTAGGCCAGGCAGGCAGCTTGGAAAGAAAGAAATGGACAAATGAGGTATATTTGGGAGATAAAACAGGTAGGACTTGCTAACTGACTGCAAGAAGGCAAAAGAATGGGAGGAATGAAGAGTGACTCCCACCTTTAGGCTTGAGCAGGTGAGCAGATCGTGGCCTCATTTATTGAGATAAAAATGCCTGGGAAAGGAGCTGATTTCAGAAGTGGAGAGAAAATCAGAAACAATTTGACATATTTGGTTTGAAATATCTATTACTGATCACAAGTAGGGATGTCAAGTCTAGAGTAAGTGGAGAGAGCTGGACTGGAAACATAAACTGGTGCATTGTCCACAAAGGACACAAATAGGGATGATGTCAAGAAATTTATTAGGATAAGACCTTTCAAAATCAGGGATCTAAAGATGAATGAATATAATCTGTCAAAAAGAAATAACACTTTATGCATAAAGATATTTATGGCAGTATAGATAGACTGTCTGGAAGCAGTTGAGTGCTTTGTCAATGAAATATTATTCAGTAATTTAAATTCTTTACTAAGACTTCTGGATAGGAAAAGGATATATTTATATTATAATTCTAAGTGGAAAAAACACTAAACTTATCTACATCGTATGATAACTATACAAAAATATGCACAAAAGATAAGGAAATATATGAAAGTTTAATCATAGTAATTTTTCTTTGGGTTTTCTTCATATTTTCTCTAATTCCCATTCTGTTTGATAGCTTAAGTGAGGCTTATCCTAAGGTAACAAACAACCCCCAAAATTTCAGTGGCTTATCACATAAAATTATTTCTTGCTCATCCAAAGTCCACTGTAGGTCAGACATAGTAGATAAGAAAAGATGGCCACTATCAATACCTTCCCTTCCTATACTATACGCTACTCCCTATGTCAAGTGTAGGGGTCTAATTTCTCTTGCTTTGAACTTGGACTGACCTTGGTGACTTGCCTTGACCAATAGAATATGGCAGCAATGACCGAATGGGACATCCAAGGACAAGTTGTTTAGAAGCTTTTTAATTCCTCCTGGGTCTCTTAGAACACATACTCTTGGGATGCTTCTTCTCAGAACCCAAGACCCATACAGTAAGAAGCCCAAGGCATTTAGGTGCTGTGGTTGACAGTGCCAGAGCTCTGAGCTGATAGCATCAATTCCAGCCATTTTGGACATCAAACTCAGATGAATGGTCAGATGACTGCAGCATCAGTCAATGGCTGTCCGCAATAGTATGAGAGACCCTGAGTGACAACTGCCTAACTGAGCCCACCTAGCACCCACAGAACCATAGGAGATAATAGAAAATAATTGCTCTAAGCCAGTAAGTTTGGGAGTGATTGGACACCCAGAAAACAAAAACTGGAACCTGTGACCACTTTCCAAGGCAGCTGACATTCTTGCAGTGACTCAGGGATGCAGGCTTCTTTGCTCTTGTGGCTCTACAGTCTCAAGATCTGGCCATCACTATCACCCTAAAAGGGAGGCAGAACTGAACGTTAGCCCAGGACGTTTCACTGCCTCAGACCAGAGACAGGTATCATTTTCACTTACTGCCTATTGGTCAGCACGAGGCAAGCAAGGAAATAGTTTCTTGGGTGTGTGGGAGGGAGAAAAAAATGACATATTGGTAAGCACTGGTAACGTCTACTATGCCCTTACATTACTCCCACTTTTTAATTGTGAAATAGTCTAAACTTAACAAAACTACAAAGGGGAAGATAATAGGCATCCGTCTACTCACTAACCAGACATCAAACTCTTATAACTGCACACAAAAAAGCTTTATTTGTAAAAAGGTTGTTAGATATTAAATGTCTCTGGAGAGCTTTCTGTGGATGCTGGGTGAAAATTGCTGATTACAACCCTTCAAAGGATGTCAAGTTCAGACTCCCTAACACAGTCCTTCACTATGACTCCTTAGCCTCCCTTTCTGGATAGCTTACAGTTTTCCCCTTAACAGACTTAATAGAGGATGTTGGTGGTTTTTTTTTTTTTTTTTTCCCCTCCTTATATCCATGTACTCTCCTTTTGGTAAAAAAATATCGCGATTTTCCTTTGCATAACCGTTTCTACCCCATTCTTTTTTTTTTTTAAAGATTATTTATTTATTTATTTATTTGACAGAGAGAGAGAGAGAGAGATCACAAGTAGGCAGAGAGGCAGGCAGAGAGAGGGGGAAGCAGGCTCCCCACTGAGCAGAGAGCCTGATGCAGTGCTCAATCCCAGGACCCTGAGATCATGACCTGAGCCTAAGGCAGAGGCTTAACCCATTGAGCCACCCAGGCACCCTCTACCCCATTCTTAGCAAAACGGTTTGGGTATATCAACTGACTCTCAGCTCCAAAGACCAGCTGGCTTTTGGCCAGCATGCTACTCCACACTCCAGGACCCAGTAACCGGTCCCATTCCTGGAATGTAAACCCAGGAACTGTATTTGACAATGAAAGAAAAAGATGTTCTCTCCCCTTCTGATGTGAACAAAGAATCCTATAACCTCAGGACTGTTGGGGTCAAAACAGAGAGAGGAAAAGAAATAAGACCCTTAACCCATCAAGACTTATCAATAGCTTAAATAATCTCTGGCCTGAACAACCACTTGCCTTTTAGGTGAGACAATGAATTTCTTTTGTTATATCAGTCTAAATTGGATTTTCAGTTGATATCAACAAAGAGACTAATTATTACTAATTAATAGCAACACTGTAATCCAGCCACCTTAGGTCACTTTTGGTTCCCTAAAATACATGTATTTTCACTTCAAAATAAGGTTCAACTGAGCCTAAGATGTATTGAGAATAGGGGCGCCTGAGTGGTTCAGTTGTTAGGTGTCTGCCTTCAGGCCAGGTCATGGTCCTAGGGTCCTGGGATCGAGCCCCACGTTGGAATCTCAGCTCATCGGTGAGCCTGCTTCTCCCTCTGCCTCTGCCTGCCACTCCCCTTGCTTGTGGTCTCTCTTTCTGTCAAATAAATAAACAAAATATTTAAAAAAATAAAAAAGATATATTGAGAATAGTCTCCACAAAATGGGCCCCTGCTGTGGGCTGAAGAACAAAATTACCATCTGCATCCTCTAGGAAACAGTTTAAAAGTTGAGAACATTCCAGATTATGAGCTGTTGAGGCGTGCCATTCCCTGAGTGTTGACTTGTAGACATCAGTAATTTTAGCCATTTGCCTGGACAAATGACCGTGGAAAGCTCTCTAAGGTCCAAGTTTCTCTCAAAACCATCTGTTGAAGGGCACCTGGCTGGCTGAGTTGGTACAGCACACAATTCTTGATCTCTGGGTGGTGAGTTTGAGTCCCATGTTGGGTGTGGAGTTTACTTAAAAAACAATAAGCAGGGATGCCTGGGTGGCTCAGTTGGTTAAGCGGCTGCCTTCGGCTCAGGTCATGATCCCAGCGTCCTGGGATCGAGTCCCACATCCAGCTCCTTGCTCGGCAGGGAGCCTGCTTCTCCCTCTGTCTCTGCCTACCTCTCTGTCTGCCTGTGCTCGCGCGCTCTCTCTCTCTAACAGAAACAAATAAATAAAAATAAAATCTTTAAAAAAACAAACAAACAAGCAACAACAACAAACTATCTGTTGAGCAGTGGGGTTGAATGCCTCTGAGAATAAATTTGGCACAGTGTAGAGACCCTCACCAGAAGCACGACAGCTTGTGTATTGGAAAACATGTGGATAGAAAAATTCCCCTTGAGTCAAAGTTATGCTTCTAACTTCCTGATGTGGTTCTATGAATGGGGAAGTGTGTGTCCCTTGGAGAATATGCAACGGAGCTCCAGGCAGTGTGACTGAGTCAATGAGAGAGGGTTTCAAAGTGATGTAAAATGGGGAAATGGAGAAACATGTTTCAATCAGAGGAGCCAGACCCTCCCTTACCTTCATATTATAGTTTTCTCATCTTCTCACCACATTTGAACAGCTAGAGAAGCCTCCAAGAAATGATGACAGAACACTTAAAAGTTGCCAAGGGAGACCTTCCAGAAAGAGTGTAGTGAATGAAACACGTGATGGTCTTCTCATCACTATCTATTTTTTCTTGAGTCACCATATATTTTTCCCTCTCTCCCTCAGGCCACTTGGGGTTGACACATATTGAGGTGTTCAAGACAAACTTTTTAGACTTCAGTAGCAGTGACAGGCAAAGCAGATCTATGGAACACATAAGGGATTTTTGAAGTCTTGGCCATTTGGTAAGATGAGCACAGGATTTGATGTTTCCCTGCACATGCAAGGCTTTCTGGATATACACTTCTGCTTATTGCAAATCTCAGAAGAACATTTATAGTAGCTTATTTGCAATTTCAGATCTAAGTGGAAGCATGGGTGTCAAAGGGAGTTTTAGAAATCCCCATGGGATATTAAAGAAAGCTGTATCTGTCTTTTTGGTTGTTGTTGCTATTTTGATCTCAGGAAAAAAAGAATGTAGGAGAAAATAAAAACGTCATTATCACCTGTATTCACTGAATGAAAGAATGTGATTCTAGGATAGGGGTAGAAAATATATACAGCAAGTTGGTGAGATGACTCATGAGTACAAGCACCAAAATAGCTCTGCTTTCTTATATGGTATGACAGGTCTGCCAACAGCTAACTAATGTAATAGAATAATGAATCGCTTGGGACTAGTTCCTGTAAAGCACACCTACAAATGTACTGGGAAAGGCCACTTTCACCAAACATGGCTACTAGCATATGTGGGGGCAGGGAGTAAAGGCAAGGAGGTCACAGACTGGTAAGTAGCATGGTACCAGACACCCTTTCCCCTCCATCTGTCTGTGGTAAAGCCCCCAGGGGCCACACCTGTGGTGGGGAGGCTGAGGTAGGCCTCCCTGGTTCTCTTTTTTCTCTTCTGCAGGCTCCAGGCTGCTGAGGGCTCTTCTCTCTTTCCAAGCAACACTGCCCTTGTTATCTCTGGATTCACTTCACTTGAAGGCTAGAGAACCAGGCTTGCTTGTTTTACCCTCTCTTCCCTTCCCTCACATAAGCATGTGTGGACTCTCCATACCAAGGCCTCACAGGATCACTTCAGGGAGGCAGGCCGGGAAAGAAAAGCACATGTGGGGAAAACTGAGCCTTCAGGAGGTCTTACCAAGTTCTCACTTTTGAGGTTCTGGCTGCCATTCCCAACCCCCTGGAAGTCTCTCAGCCTCCATGTACTCTGAGCTCTCTGCCATGATTGTGTCATGAGCCTGGAGCTTACCTCAACCTGAGGTGCCAGTGGAGAGGCACCCCATACCCATCCTGCATTCCTTGAGTCTGAGGCTTCAACTGGGACTGAATGATGACTCAACCAGTATCCCCTATGATGCCATTTTTCTGAAATAAATAATTTGTGTTTCTTAGGACCCCAGTCTGGATGACACTCTTTTCCAAGGATTCCCTACTCCAGAGAGAAATGACCTTGTTCAGGCATTTCCTCACATGCTCCACAATAGAGCCAGAGCCAAGCTGGCTGGCCTCGGGCCCTCACTCTGCCACCTGCTTGACACTTACAGGACCTCAGGAATATCACTGAATGTCCTTTAGCCTCAGTCTCTTCACCCGTCTAGTGGTGGTGGGGTTTCAGAGAGATGGTCCACTGAGCGTAGTTTCCAGAACACAGTAAGAATTCCCAGTGGGACTCTTGCCGATATCTGGCAGCCATGATCCAGCCCCTAGAGGGGTAATGCGTGGCCCGGCAGGGGCCTCTGGGGCCGCGCTCCATCCCAGCAGCCAGTGTCCATTCCAGCTGGGCAGTGCCTGGGCCATCCCTGTCGCTGAACATTTTTAATCTTCATGTTGGGTACACCGTGTATATTGAAAGCAAAGTTACACTGAGAAGTGTGTAGTGAGTCCTTAAAGCACAGGAGAGATGAGACAGGAACCAGCAGAAGCATGGAGGGATGAGAGGGAGCAGGAAGGCAAGGTCTCTTTTGTCTGCTGTGCCATGTGATAGGCAAACAGGATCTTAGCTGCTTACAGCATCATGGAGAAATATGGAGAAGGTTGCTCTATTACTTTCTGTGGCTGTCATAATAAACGACCACAAGCCAGGCTTTAAAACAACAGAAATGGATTCTCTCACAATTCTGGAGGCCCCAAGTCCAGACTCCCTCTGAAGGTGCTGGCAAGGTTGTGCTTCCTCTGACAACTTGGGTGGAGAATCCTTCCTTGCTTCTTCCAACTTCTAGCATCTCCAGGCTTTCCTTGGCTTGTGGTGATATAGGTCCGATCTCTGCCACTGTCTTCACATGGCCTTGCTCCCATGTGTCTCTGTGCCCCAAATCTCCTTTTGCTTTCTCTTATAAGGACATCTCTTGTTGGAGTTAGGACCACCCTGAGTCCAGGATGATCTTTTCTTGAGATCCTTACTGTAATTATATCTGTAAGGAACTTTTTTCAAAATAAGGTCATATTCAGAGATTGTGGGGGTTAATACTTGAACCTATTTGGGGGGGCACCACTGTTCAGCCTACTATAATTATATACAAAATGCCTGGGTGCCACAGTTGGTTAAGCATCCAACTCTTGGTTACGGCTCAGGTGGTGATGTCAGCGTTGTGAGATCCAGCCCCACGTTGGGCTCTGTGCACTCAGCACAGAGTCTGCTTGGGATTCTCTCTCTTTGCCTCTTCCCCACCTCTAAAATAAATAAATAAATCTTTTTTAAAAAGCAGAGGTCTTTACACATGGAGGGCACTTAATAAATATTGTGGCTTATGCATGTCTACAACATGCTTGATGATTACAGGGCACTTAATAAATATTGTGGCTTATGCATGTCTGTAACATGCTTGATTACAGAATCTATTTTTTTCATTTTTCCAGCTTTTAGAGGTCATCTCTGCTTATATCTTCCTTCTCTGACTCTGGCCCTTCTGCTTCACTTTTATAAGGACCCTTTGGATGACATCGGGCCCACCCAGAATAATCCAAGGCAATTGTCCCATTTCAAGATCCTCAGTTTAATGACAGCAAAGCCTCTTTTGCCATGTCAGATCTCATAATCAGGTTCCAGGGATTAGGATGTGAACATGTTTGGGATCATTATTCTGTTGACCAGAGTTGGGAACTTGGGTTTTTCATCCTTAGAGCAGCAGAACTCAATGGAGGGTTTGGAGTAAAGGAATGAAATCAACAGAATCAGAATGAAACCAGAAGAAGAGTCACTGGATTGCAAGAACAAAAGCGTTAACCATGGCTAGATGACTTAAGAGTTAACATAGAATCACTCTAGACAATACTTGAAACTTACAGAATATCTGGTCATATGTAGGATAACTGGTATATATAAGTTTTTCTTCTTTTGTAGTCTGGTTTTGGTCTTTCTCAGTTAGTTCTTTGAGGTTTTTATGAAGCGGTGAGTCCCAGGACTCCTTTCGTTATTACTATCAGAGGGAGCCAGCTGGGCAAGGTGGACCTGGAAGATTCTTCAGGTCAAGATTCTATGCCCACAATGAGTATGAGCCCAGGTGTATGTGTGTCTGGGGTGTATGTGTGTATGTGTGCCTAGCAGGCACATGTCCACAACACCTTAGCACGCATTGCCCTTTCTAGAAAGATACTGGAGCAGCTGCTTCAAGAGTCAGGAAATGGCCACAGAGCAATAGGAATGTCTTAAAACTAAAAGATTGAAGAATGTAGACTCTGTTGATCACTGGAAATGCTTCATGAACACTAAGTGAGAGTACACAGAATTGTTCCTAGTGATTACATGCATATTTAAGAGATATGAAAATTAATAAGATTTGAATAGAATTTTAAGTTTTCCCTAACATTTGTGAAGTTTATTCAAACTTGTCTGTGCTTCTGGCAACAACTTCCTGTCTCTAATCTCGCACAGGACTGCTCAGAATTGCCTGGAAGGCCCTCTGATGACAGCTTTTGGCTGGCCTCTTCCTGCTCCTGTCTTCACTGGCTTTCTGAATCTATTCCTCTCTGCTTTAGCTTTTTATACCTACCTCAATGTTACCTTGTTGAGGAGACCTGTTAGAATAAAACTCCAGAGTTCACTGGCTGTCCCCAACCTGTCTAAGAGTCTTGGCTCCCCCTTCATAGCCATGGGTAAGAGCCTCAGCCTCCCTGCCCAGGCCGCTCAGGGTCCCACAAGTAGGTCAGCCCATCAGTCTTCACCTCCAACTAGAGGATCAGAGAGATGGAATAATAATTCCTTTCCAGGGATTATTACTGGCTCAGTCTGTAGAACATGTGACTTAATCTCTGGGTTGTGAGTTTGAGTCCCACGGTTGGGTGTAGAAATTACTTTAAAAAAATAAAATCTTTAAAAAGTAATCATAATTCCTTTCCAGAAGCTCATTGCCTGAAAAAGTTACAAGTTATTTACTAATCAGCATAAGAAAACCGCTTTCAGCCAGAAATTTTCCATAGCAACACAAATCATAGAACTGACACTGAGTGTTGGGATCCAGAAAGGATATTCATCAAAGACATCTTGATGGTAGGGGGAAGGGGGCAAACAACCAACCCTAAAGAGGGCCAAAAGGTCCTTCAGGAGACTGGAAGACAATGTGGTTCTGATGTATAATTATCCACTGTATCACACCATATAGTACAAGGGAGGCAGAGTAGTGTAAAGATTTAAAAGCACAGATTCTAACTCCAGATTTTCTGGGCTCAAGCCCTAGCTCTGCCACTGACTGGCTGCTGCTTTTGGATAAGTGACTTAACAGCTCTTATTTAAGTTTCTACACCTGCTCCGTCAGAATAATAATAGCCCTTACCTTACTGGGTTGTTTCGAAGGTTAAATGAATAAGCATCAAAAGCCCTTAGAACTGTGGCTGGGACATAGCAAGCGCTCAGTGTGTGTTAGTTTTATTTGTACTGGAATGCATCTAATGCTGCACATTGCTGAGAGTGGAAACTGCTTAAATAGCCCATCTAGCTTCTTAATTGGATGGCACCCACGAACGATACACCACAGAGCGATGAAATCATGTCTGTTGATCCAGAGCTCTGCAAAAGCATCTTTTTTTTTTTTTAAGATCTTATTTATTTATTTATTTATTTGAGAGAGAGAGAGAGTGAAAAACAGCATGAGAGGGGAGACGGTCAGATGGAGAAGCAGTCTCCCCGCTGAGCTGGGAGGCTGATGATGTGGGACTCAATCCCAGGACTCCAGGATCATGACCTGAGTGGAAGGCAGATGCTTAACCAACTGAGCCACCAGGTACCCCTGCAAAGGCATCTTGATGGTTGCTGGGTAAGAGGCTGAGGCTTGTTCTGTCTGGAGCATGGTTTGTGGGGTAGGCAAGATGCTAATGAGACCACAGCTGTAGAGTTAAATATGTTCATTCTGTCCCATGACCTCAAACTGAAGTCTTTGCTTCTCCAAACATCTCTCAGGTACATGCCACTAGTCCTAAGAACACCTGCCCACCATTACTGGCTACTGTTGGACTAAGGGCACAATTACTGGAGGTATTGCCCCAATTCCATGGGGCAACATTAGGATCCCCTTCCTGAATTGATAAGAATGCATTCTATCATTATCCAGGGGGCTTGATAAAGGTAATTCAAAGAAGATAGAGAAAAGAAGAATTCCTATAAAGACATACTGATCCACAACTTCAAATTGTTTGGAAGTGTAGCAAAATATTTCCTAAAGAGAGGCAGAAACGGCCCCACCTGCAAAATCTTGGAAATCTTTTATTTCACAAATTAAAGTTTGTTTCCTTATCAGCAAAGGGGGTAGAGAGGTTGCAGACAGTGACCTAGATCAGCTTTATTGGAAAACCAAATCCTTTCTTACATGGGACACATAGAATGTCACATGACACATCATTAGAAACACTATTCCAGTGGATCTATAGTGGGGGGGGGGTGTTATTTATTATGTCCCTAGGGCCCAGGCAGCGGCTCCCCTGGCTCAGACAAAGGTGTTCTCCTCAAGTCTCACCACTCCGTCGCCTTAGCCTGTCCCTATGCTCTTGGGTCTGGATGCCATGTCCATTTATGATATTCTAATTTGCAGGCTCAAAATAATACGAATATGAATATTTATGTATGAGCTTAGCGCTACAAAGAAGAGAGCCCCTAAGTATTCCACATTGGTCTGAGACTCATCTCAAGCCTCTGCCCAATTCTTCTGGGTCGTGGATCTTGATAAAACCTGAGGGATGGTTTTGGGAGCCATTTAATGCTCTCTCTGTGCTAACCTCACTGCATTTCCTCTTAGAGGAAATATCCACCACTCAGGACAACATCTTCTGTGTAACTAGGTTTCCTTTTCTGTAGAAAATAGTATGGCAGTTTCTCTACAGCAGGTTTACCATTTTACGTCCCCACCAGCAATGCACAAATGTTTCAGTTTCTCCACATCCTTGCCGACATTTGTTGTTTTCTATTCTTTGGTTAATGGCCATCCTAATGGTTGAGAAATGCCAGCAGATGTTAAGGTCTCCTAAGTAATAGTGCTTGTCCACAGAACCTAACTAGACACCTGCTGCCCAGACTATTTAATTCCATAGTCAGGACTGTCCTGGGTCCCTCAGGTTTCCCCTGGGACTGTCCAAGCTCTTAGGTCACCAATCCAAATGACCCAGGGCATGTGGTTATTACACTCCCAAGCTCCTCTTGTTCCTTACATTCAGGCAGACTCAATCTGTCCCACACATTTGTCTTTATTTTTTTTAATGTTATTTATTTATTTGACAGACAGAAGTCACAAACAGGCAGAGAGGCAGGCAGAGAGAGGAGGGGAAGCAGGCTCCCCGAGAGCCTGAGCAGAGAGCCCGAATGTGGGGCTCAATCCCAGGACCCTGGGATCATGACCTGAGCTGAAGGCAGAGGCTTAACCCACTGAGCCACCCAGGCACCCCACACATTTATCTTTAATGACTTCCCTGGTACTTTCAAGAAAAACTCAATAATTTGTATTTATATTAGTTTTCTTTAAAAAAAAAAAACCACTTTAAAATAACAGCTTTATTGAGATATAAGTCACATACCACAAAATTCTCCTTTTTAAAGTAACATTCTTAAAGGCAACTTTCTGGTTCCTATGAGTGATTAAGATGGTTGCCCCACATTCACGGTCCCTTTTTGGAAGAGGAGTTTTTTGTGAAAGAGCAAGAGTGTATTGTCTCCCATCTAGACGTCTGCTTACAGGCATGGCCAGCTGTCTTGGTCAGGCTCCTTTGGTTGACTGAAACAAAGACTCACTCAAGTCCTTAGAAAAAGGACATTTATGATAAAGATCTCTGTAAGCAGAGACTAGGAAGCCATCAGGAACCAAAGCTACTTTTTCTCTCTTTCTCTTGGGTTACACTATCTCTGTCTCTGTTTCTTACAGCAACATTGTTTCTTTGTGTGCATCTGTTCCACTCAAAATTTGACTTGCTATTACCGTTGGTGGTGGTGGCCCTAGATCTAACTCGTGTTCAGGCTTTCTAGGCAGCCTTTCCTTTCCTGTTCCTGTTACTAGCAACTTCATTCTCTCAGAGAGAGTTCTGATTGTCCAGCTGGGGTGCAGGGTAAGTACGGACCAGCCAATGTAATACTGTCCTAGAATCAAGTGCCCAGACTGGCCCAATTTACTTTGCCACGAGGAGGGACTACGGTCACAAAATAAACACAGCTGTTGGGGTAATGTGGAGAGAACCCAATGGCAACTGTGCACACAATGGGCTGAGTTACAGGAGGCAAGCCTGAGCTTAGGAAACATGAATCTTTTACAATGGACAGTAATAATACCCTTTGCTCCAGAGGAGACATTATCTTTATTATACTGGACTGTAAACATGGCTGCCCTTTGCTCTGCTGGGAGATGCTATTGTTATATTCCAACCATATTCCAAGGCTATTCACTGTATAAACATTCTTAGATGAGGCTAAGAAAAATGGTCTAGAGGGGCACCTGGGTGGCTCAGTTGGTTAAGTGTCTGCCTTTGTTTCAAGTCATGACCCCAGCATCCTGGGATGGAGCCCTGCACTCCTGCTCAGCGGGGAGTCAGCTTCTCCCTCTCCATCTGCCCTTCCCCTGCTTGTATGCACTCTCTCTCTCTCAAATAAATAAATAAAATCTTTAAAAAAGGAATATGATCTGGAATAAAGGGAGGTCAGTACCTGAGCTTGCAAGCCATATAGAAAAACCCCAAAAAGATCCATGGAGAGTTGTTTTCTGACAGTTACCAGCAAATCTCTTCTCCTCACTTTGTATGTGTGTGTGTGTAAATACTAGGAAGATCATAGGATTTTATTGTGTATGCTGTGAGGTGCTGTTCCTGAATGCAAATGTGGACATTCTAAAATCTTTTCTACATGGTGATTATACCACTATAATCACCACAGCCATGCTTAACTGCAAAGGTAATGTGACTATTGTAGTTTTCTTCTTTTAAGAGTCACAGATATAGACCAGCCTTTGCCTGGGCCCTTCTAGCCTAGAAGGCTAACTAGTCCCACCTAAAGGAGTACGGATGGATGTCCACCTGGCTGAACCAGGATATCCAGCATGTCAGGGAAGGCCCCAACCACGGGGATCCAGTATGCATTTAAATGCCAATATTGGCCAGGCAGGTAGGTAAATGAGTGAGGTGACCAGTTGTAGTACCTGGGGTTAGTGGAGACGGCAGCGAAAAGGAGAGGGCATCCTCTATCGGAAGCTGACAGCCACTCCTCAGGTCTAACTGATTATTTCATTGAGAATGAGAGTCCACAGTTTCTTGATTTCCATCCTCCCACCAAAGAACTTGAAATGCAAATTGTATGTGATATCACCCACTCTTTAGATGTTGTAATTAATTCAAATTTAAAACACTGCCAATACCCAGAAAATAACCCAAAGGAGCAGTGGTTGGAACTAAGGGAGCCGCATTAAGGAGGTAGCCAGATCTGATAGCTGCCTGATGCTCCAAGGATAGCTAGCTAAAGCTTCGGTTAGCCCAATTAGCCAAGCTAGAGAATGTGGCTGGGGCTCTGCTAGGCATTCTCTTGCCCCCCTCCCCACACCCCCTCCCCCACTGGTTCTTCCCCAGGGGAAGAAGAGTAGCTTATTTGCAGAGGGAAGTTTAGAAAAAAGAATTGTGCATGTCTGGATCAGCTCACTCCTCTCCTTCTCTCTGAGATTTGTCTACCTACAAAGAACACAAGACTTGGTCTACTCCCCTAGGTCTATATCATAAGCTTTACAGTTGCCAATGCGTATGACCAGAGGGACAGGGACGTGTGCAGCATCCCGTATTATTAAACATAATACCAGAGACTGGGTCAGCCCCTGAATATCATCAATATCAACTTTTCTCCCTAATAAAGCTAAAACGCTGTACTCCATCCTACTGACTCTTGACTCTATTTCTCAATTGTTTCTAAATGTGGGCAGGAATAAAGGTGTGGCATTTTTAAAATCCCTTCTAGCTCAAATAGGCATTATTACTGTTTGTACTTTACAAAGGTGATTAAACAGAGAGAGGCATTGGTTGATTGAGATCTTTGCTCCTAACAGGCACTAGTGTGATTTATGCCTGCTTATCAGCCATTCCTTCTTCTGGTATCAATGACTTGATTTTACTTGGAATTTTCTCTGTATACTTGATAGGGGTGAGGTGGACTCACCCCTTCCTCCAGGGGCAGGATACTTCAGGGCTGGCACATCAGGGCAACAGAGCCACCAGGATACCCATGATTGGTGCAGGAATGAGCATATGATATAAGATTGACAAACTGGGGTTGGTTAGACTTAATCTGGTGTAATACTTGGGAGAGTATTCTCTTCCCAGCTGAGTCACCAAAAGGAGGAGATAGAAACTTGGGCTGCTGACAGCCATCTTGCCATCATAAGAGAGTGTGTACAGAGCCTGAAGAGAGGAAAGGAATATAATGATCATTTGTCAGTTACTGATCTATTGTCTCTTAGTCCCAAATTCAACTTTTATTGTCTGCTCTGCAAAAGTGTAGATGGGCCCCTAAGTATTTTTTCTTTACTACCTGTCATAATGTTATACTTTGTCAGCATCTATACTTTCCCCAGCATCCTAAAAGGATGAACTTCCAGCAAATTCCCAGGGGTGCATTTCCAGGAAGTTCTCCTGAAACAGCATGACAGCCTTGTCTGCCAATCAGTGAAATAGAGCTGTGACCTCTCCAACAAGTTCTGGATCTCAATTTGGAGTCAGGGGATGGGAATGGCTGGCTCTCCCTTGGATACTCTATCCCAGCGCTAAGAGGAATATTGCTCCTTATATGTGCTATTCCTGCATTTTTTAAAAAAAGAATTCTCTTTACTTCTATGGTTCCTCTGGCTCAGTTGGAGGAGCAGGTGACTCTTGATCTCAGGTCTGTGAGTTCAAACCCCATGATGGGTGTAGAGCTTACTTAAAAATAAAATCTTTTTTTTTTTTTTTAAAGATTTTATTTATTTATTTGACACAGAGAGAAATCACAAGTAGGCATAGAGGCAGGCAGAGAGAGAGAGGAGGAAGCAGGCTCCCTGCCGAGCAGAGAGCCCGATGCGGGGCTCGATCCCAGGACCCTGGGATCATGACTTGAGCCGAAGGCTCAACTTTAACCCACTGAGCCACCCAGGCGCCCCTTAAAAATAAAATCTAAAAAAAAAAAAAAATTCTCCTTACTCCTTGATAGCCAATCCCTTGTTATTCCAACACCCTGTTATAGTTAATAGTTTTTTAGATTAAACTTTCCCTGTATTAATGATTGTGGTTTTCTTTTTAATCCTGATGGGACACTGTATGACACAGATGGCAAGTGAGGCCAAGCTCTAATGACATTGACTGGGCCAGAACCCTCCACTTCCTCTGGACATTTCAGTGAGTAAATTAATACTTTTTTTCTCCATTTGAGCCATTTTGAGTTAGGGTTTCTGCCTCTGGCAAGTTAAAGAATCTCAATTTTGTAAGCCACAAAAGGAGAACGAACAGTTAAAAGAACAAGAAATGTTTACTGGGACAAAGAAAGTCACCTTAGGAGGCAGTATGAGGCCTATTCACATTTTCACTGTGGGAAAGAAGAATTGAAATGTTACGGTCAATTTGAATTTTATGACCATAATATGATTTGTCATTTGATGATCAAATTAGGGCCAATGGGTGGAAATTACAGAGACAAAATCTCAGTTCATCATGACAGCACGAGGAAGAACTTTTCAGGAATTCGGTAATGGGGTTTTGGAATGTAGGTGAGGTTTGGTGGGGTGGAGTCCAGAGCCCAAGAAAGAATTCTTTGAGATGTCTTTGGTGCAAAATGGTGGTTTTTTAAAGCATGGGGACAGGACCTTGGGGGCAGAAAGAGCTGCTGCAGGGGGTTTGTGAGGGGTGGCTGATTCTACGGTATGGGGTTGGGGGAGGTAAGGGAAAAGGAAAGTTTTCAAAAGAACTTCCATAGGCTAAGGAGGTCCTAAAGATACTGGAGGCCTTGCCATTGTCAAGGTAAGGTTGTTTTCCCCTCTGGTAAGGAATTAACATTAAGATAGTTGGGAGATCCCTGGAAGAATGTCACACCTGTCCCATCTAGGAGTGGGGGCTGGGGG
>ML099449.1:0-12556 GCA_003697995.1 Taxidea taxus jeffersonii | reverse complement strand
TTTTTTTTTTTTTTTTAATTTGTTAAGAGAATTCACCCTGGAGAAGCAGAAGAGACTCCAGATCGGAATGTCACCACTAAAGCATCAGCTGTTCTCACCTGTAAAAAAACCCTTTACAAACAAGGAGCAGTAGGAAATAAAGGGCCTCCTCTCACCTTTCTAATGTTTCATAGCAACTGCAGACAAAGGGATTCAGGGGCCCCCAGGAATTTCTCTCGAACACCTGCAATAGCAGCCTCTTTTCCAGTCCAGCCACAGACTCCGGCCCACCAGCCTCTACTCCAGTCTAGGAGTTGACTTTGGAGAACAAAGTAGGTGGTGGGAATGAGAGGATCCCTAGAGATTCCCAGCAAGCAACAAATGAGTCGCCATATTGCAGGATTTTCCCAAGAACTTTACAGTCATCAGAACCTAGGCTCCCCCATCAGTGCCTTCAAGTTCTAGAAGTTAGTTCTTTCAGGAGCATAGTGACTTCCAAAAGCTTGATTTTCAACTAGGAGGCAACCATATAGGCAAAAAGTAGATTGTACACAATCATTTCAGTGACTATATAGTAGTCTATTCTCCTACTGTTGAACATTTAGGTTTTCCCATTTTTTATCTTTTTTTTTTTAATTTATATATTTATTTGAGAGAGAGACAGTGAGAGAGAGTATGAGCGCGGAGAAGGTCAGAGAGAGAAGCAGACTCCCCGTGGAGCTGGGAGCCTGATGCAGGACTTGATCCCGGGACTCCAGGATCATGACCTGAGCTGAAGGCAGTCACTTAACCAACTGAGCCACCCAGGCGCCCCCCATTTTTTATCTTTTACCAATTATGCCATTACCAACAAAGGATGCAGTAATCCTTTATTTTCATGGGGAGCTTCCCTCCTGTGTAATGCTTCTATTAGCTAAGTTCATGTTGTATGTATGGGAATAATTCAATTTAACTTCCCTTTCCATTAAAAGCAGTGGTATATATTTTAGGGGCAAGATTTAGCTGGATGGTAAAACTGTCCTTCCCTCTGGCACAGGTCCTTGTTTGAACTCTGTTAACCTCACTGCCTGGGATGGAAACTGGAACTGCCTTTAATCCTAATGAGTAATTTTTTTTCAACTTTAGGCACACTAATCTTTGCATAACAACAGTAATCGTGATTTCATTAATAACAACAACAGTAATAGTAATGACTATCACTTGATGTTGCTCTATATGACAGACCCTGTTCTAAGCACATTCATTAAGTCAATTAATTCTCGTTTTGACCCTGTGAGGTAGGTATGTTATTATTATCCTTGATTTGTAGGGATAGCAACATAGTTAACATGGCTAATAACTGGCCGGCCCATGGTGTGAACCCAAGCACACTGGCTCAAAGTCACGCTGCTATGTCTACCCTGAAGGGGTTATACAAAGTTGGGGAAATCTCTGTGGGTATTTGAGGGAACCACCAAAGAGTTTTGCAAATAGGCAACATTAGCAAATTCCCACTCTTAAAATAAGCTTCAGCTCAATATCCTCAGCTGTCTTTTTCATTTAATTGCTGATTTTCTGGGGCTTCTTCAACACTTCATTTATGTATGTTTTGCATCCACTATATTTATCATAATGAGGCTATTTAACCCTACTAAATGTGACACGAGGGAAAGGATCCCATATTGTTATTTTAGAAACTTTGATACTTATTCAATCAAGCACACTTATCCTTTTATTTATTTACCCATTTAGTGGTAGGAATTCAGCTGTTTTTCCATAGTCTCCATTATTCTCTGCACCAAATCACCCCAAGTCAACCCATGATCTAAGTAGAAACAATGTGCTTGCTATGCAAACCAGAGCAAAGACACGTGCCTTGCATCCAGCCCTAGACTACTCCTCAGCCCTAAACTCAGCTCCTTTGTTTATATAGAAATTAGGCAGCTACTGCTATGTTCTGTAGACTTATGTCAACTGCACAGCACAATGGCTGGCTCATCTATTCACCTGAATGAGCCAGTAAGTATCTCATTGATCAAGCACTTCTATCAGCCGCTGTTTAGACTCTGGGATTATAGCAGCAATCAAAGCAGAAATCAAAGGAAATGAAGGGCCTGCCCTAATGAAGTTTATGTCCTAGTACATCATACAATATGATGTCAGGTAGTATAAGTTCTATGATGAAAATGAGGTTGGTGTGAGGCATTGAGAGAGGTGGAGAGAACTCCAGTTTTGAATTCCTCTATGTATATAACCAGTGCTTCAGAAATTTTGGGAATGAATGCATGTTACAACTCAAGATAGAAACGTAGTCTACTACAGGGGCGCCTGGGTGGCTCAGGGAGTTAAGCAACTGCCTTCAGCTCAGGTCATGATCCCCGGGTCCTGGGATCCAGTCCCTGCTCAGCGGGGAGCCTGCTTCTCCCTCTGCCTGCCACTGCCCCTGCTTGTACAAGCTCTCTCTCTCTCTCTCTGTCAAATAAATTAATAAAATCTTAAGGGAAAAAAAGGAAAGAAAGAAGAAATGTAGTCTACTGTCCTACATTAGAATCAACTATTAGGTTATAATTCTATTCTGAAGGATGAACATTTGCTTAAGTAACCCATACTTAAAAAATAAAGTTAGTCTCTAGACCAAGAGGAAGCTAGGCCCTGCTAGGAAACATTTGACTTGGATCCAACAACTTTTGCTCACTTGCTGGATTCAAACAGAATGATACTTTTAAGATTTATTTATTTTTATTTTTATTTTTTTATTTGACAGACAGAGATCACAAGTAGACAGAGAGGCAAGCAGAGAGAGGAGGAAGCAGGCACCCTGCTGAGCAGAAAGCCCGATGTGGGGCTTGATCCCAGGACTCTGGGATCATGACCTGAGCCAAAGCCAGAGGCTTTAACCTGATGAGCCACCCAGGCACCCCCAGGATGATACTTTTAAGGTCAAGTTTACATGCATTTTTTTTTAAACATGCATCTTTTACTTTATGAATTTGTTAAGATTTCTCTTTGGACACAACTGAAGGTAGACTTATCTTGCTTTGGGATGACAAAGAGAAAAAAAAAAAGGAGTGAGTAAATTAGGCAATGCTCCTAAGTGGGATGCTAGCAAAACATTGCCCAGCCAGGGCTTTTTCTTATTTAAAGTCATTCTCTGTCCTAGCCTGTCATCAGATGAGTGGCTTTGGAGTCAGCTCTGGACTGCTTTGTTTGGCTTCCAAGGATGGCCACTAATTAGGATATTATGTATCTAAAGAATGTAGCTCTTTCCAGGCCTGTGTGAGTTCTTAGAACCAGGGAACTTTGAAAGGAAAGACTGAGATTTGCTTCCTGGCACTGGCAGTTTGGAGAAAACCCAGCTCAACAGTGACCACTTCCCAGCCTTCTCCCTGTACCCCCCCTTCCCTGCACCTCACCCCCCACCAAAACTGGGCTCATCTGCTAGCCTCATCTGCCCTGTCGTCCTAGAGTTGCTTTATGTGGTCTGTTTCTTAGGCTTTCTGGGGAGCCATGAGGCTGAGGGCTGCTTTGTTCATGCTTTTAGCCTCAGTGCGTCATACAGTGCCTGCCCTAGAGTAGGTGCCCAATAACTACTAATGGAATTGGATGCCATCACAGTGTCCACTAGACTATCCTCTTTTAGGAGAAAAATAAATGTCTCATGAGTCCGCATGCATACATTATTTTCTTTAAGAAAGTGTGGCAAGCTTAAAGGAAGCGCTGTCACTGGTTGATAATTTAATTCCTCCAGCGCCAAGGGTGCCAAGGATGGCCAGGCAGCTGGTCCTTGTCTAACAGGCCAGCTCTGTGGGTGCGATGGGAGTGGCGGCCGCCCAGCTAGGTGTTCCAACTGCTGGAAGGACGAGCCCACCGCAGGGACGCCCCTTCAAACGGCATCTGGGACACTTCACATCGTTCTGGTGCCCTGCCTTGGCCGAGCAGGGGCCTTTTCTTGATTTTGCCTCTCTGCATTAGAAGATGCAGTGGGTTTTGCCATTTCAAAGTGTGCTTTGGAGAAGACAGAATCTACTGTAGCAGAGGTGAAGAATGTCTCTGCCACTCCTTGTCCCCTCTTTCCAGATTTCTTACTTAGGCTATTCAAATCCTTCCTCACACCAATGTAAAAATACTCACTTAAAAAAAAAATACTCGGGCACCTTGGTGGCTCAGTGGGTTAAAGCCTCTGCCTTTGGCTCGGGTCATGATCCCGGGGTCCTGGGATCGAGCCCCGTGTCGGGCTCTCTGCTCGGTGGGGAGCCTCCTTCCTCCTCTGTCTCTGCCTGCCTCTCTGCCTACTTGTCTGTCAAATAAATAAATAAAATCTTAAAAAAAATACTCACTTTAGACAGACTTCGCATTGCTTTGGGAGTCCTCCCAAAGGGCAGGAGGAAAAGCTTTTCTACTAACTTTTCTTTGGGGACAATTGGAATTTGTTTATTTAAATTCAGAAGACCCACTTCTCTGTTTTCCAATGAATGGAGACACCAAAAGCTGCCTCTTTGTTGAAGCTTATGGCTGGTTTTTAGGTTGGCAGAGGGCAAAACTGATCAGTTGGTAGCTACAAAAAATATGGCACGTTACAGGGATATGTATGGAGAAGAATACCATTTTCTTCCGGTGACTACTAACGTTTTCGTCAGTATCCCATTGTAGGCTGTATGGCTGAAGAAAAATTCAAGACGTTAGAAATTTCTCACAGAACATGATGGTGATCAGAGTATGGAAAATAGGGGCTCTGAAAGTTGGTATCACTGTTATTTCTAGGGGCAAAAAATAAAGTTGGGAGCTGACTTTTTAATAGGATTCCCTTAAAATAAGGCTTTATAAGCAAAATCTTGGTACAGTACATATCAATAAAGGAAATTATGTAATATTAAAAAATATATGGCATGGACATGGAATAAAAATCTCTTTAAGAGATGTCATCCATGGGGTGCCTGGGTGGCTCAGTGGGTTAAGCCTCTGCCTTCAGCTCGGGTCATGGTCTTGGGGTCCTGGGATTGAGCCCTGTGTCGGGCTCTCTGCTCAGAGGGGAGCCTGCTTCCCTTCCTCTCTCTGCCTGCCTCTCTGCCTACTTGTGATCTCTCTCTGTCAAATAAATAAATAAATAAATAAATAAATAAATAAAATCTTAAAAAAAAAAAGAGAGAGATGTCATCCATAACGCCAATTCTGGGGGAAAATCTCTGGTGCTTTAGCTGTTGATTTATAATGTTGCATATTTTTTACATGTCTTAAATGACTAATGTTCTCCATTGGGCACTGCTAAGAAGCCCATCACTGAACTGCATGGGTACAGAAATTCCCACACTGGAGAAGCAGTACAGGTGGAAAGGAGATGGGTTTTAGTTTCCATCAGAACCAGAATTATATTCCCACTCTGGATATTGTGGACTTGCAGCATAATCTTGTTGGTTATATAATCTCTCTCAGTCTTAGTTTCTTCATGTGAGAGCTGGGGTCAATAATACCTTGCAGAATTTTTGGTTAGGTTAAATGAGAATCCACAAAGCTCTAATACCCATGCTCACCACACAATAAATGTTCAGAGCATGTGGCTGTCATGATTTTGGAAACATCTCATTGTAAAAATGCTATAAACATGCATCCGGAGTGAATTTTGTTGTTTTTCTGTTTTTTGTTTTTGGCAGTGCTTTATACCTATACCCATGTCAAGACAATTCTCTAGCTCCAAAAATTGAATACAGAGATTATAGGTTCCTCAAGAAAAGAAATTGCAAAGCAAATGACTTCACATCTTATGTAGAAAAAGAAATTAAACGCCAGAAAGATCCAAGCAGAGTACATGAGATTTATTAAGGGAGAGTGTGGTGGAAAGATAATGAACATAGCCACGAAGCTGAGGGTATTTGGAAGATAGTGATTAATTCGATGTGTCACGGAGTCTGGGTTTGAAGTAAAAATAGGTTGATAGAGAAGGAGAAAGCAGAGGAGTCAAGATACCAAAGGTCTTGCTGAAATAAAAGAAAGATGGTAACTGAGATGCAGAGTGGCGGTTTATGATCAGAGCAGGCTGTTGAATTTAAGATTTCATAGCAAGAACAACTCTGGGTGATGATAAGGTTTGGGAGGTGGCCAAGAGTAGGGTGACTTAAGTGGCACTGAGGGGACATTCTTTTGAGATCAACAGACTAAGATCTTGAAGCTACCCAAGATAATGGCAGAACTTGGTGTGGAAAGGAAGGCTGGGCCAAGTGCTAAAGGCTCCTTGAATGAAGAGAAGGAATGTCTGGAGGTCGATGTCTGACATTGACAGAGTATAGTATAAAGGCTAGTTTAGTATTAGCTGGAGCTGACATTGGGGTTCTCCCAGCTCCTGCATATAGTCTGTGGGGTGAGGGAGAATGAGTGGCATCTCCTTGGGAAGCCTACAAAGGAGAAATGGTGTCTTTGCAAGAATGAGCTAGGGTTCATTTAGGCTAAGGAGATGGAGGGAAGGACCCAGCAGTGACATCATTGTGTGTGAGAGAGATTTTACATGGAATGAAGTTCTAGAGGGCTCAGTAAAGGTTACAGAAGGAAGGGAGCAATAGGAAGTTGGTCACTGGCCAGGAGCTCAAAGCTCTTTGGGGTTAGAGTATAGGCAAAGAGATGACCAGGAGGGCTCACATTTTGGCCACTGGCCAAAGATAATAAGAATCTGGTGCTGGGAAGGACTGGCTGGCTGCAAATGTTCCAAAGAATGAATTCAGAAGTCCCTCAGTAGAGGGGAGGGGGATGAAGACTCAGGTATTTCTAGAAGAAGTCAGCCTTCCTTGGACTGGAGAGGGAAGATTTTCCCACAGAGGGAAGGGCATGGTCAAATGAGCAGAGAAGAGGGACTTTCACACCACCAGGAACCAATGACCAAGAGTTCAGTGAGGCTGAGACGTAGTGTTTGTGAGTGACTGGCGGGGCCAGACCATGAGGGGCCCTGCGGCAGCCGCTCAGAGGTTGATCAGGGATGTGCCACAGTGGAGAGTGGCTGCACGCAGGCTATGGGAGGTGGAGTGGGCGGGGGAGCTTCAGAGAGCTGAGGTTTGACCTTTGCTGCACTCACCCCACCCCACTCTAAACAGGAACATGTAAATACTGTGGAACAGATATTTTTTTTGTACATTTTGCTTTTTCAGGACCTACGTGAACAAATAGATACAGTTTGTTCGTTACTCTTCCTTTCTTATTAACAGTGATGATTAACTGTACTAAATCTCTTGTCATTTAATCTAAGACCCCAAACTCACTTAGAAACCAAGTAATGCGCATCACTGATGCATCACTGATGCTGCGGGGACCTCACCACCCGACAATCCTTAAATGAGACATGGTTATTCCTGATTTGTAAACTTACTCATGCCTTGACTCCTTTAATTAAAAATCCAGGGGTAAGCAATTCAGAAACATGAGGATAGACTAGAGAAATAAAAGGAAACTGGAATAAAAATCTAAGTAGAGACCCAAGGTAGGATGTGGGGCTCTGAATTGCTACAGGGATTGATAAACTCACAGAGTGATTGTTTAATGGGCTGTTCTGAGAGTTGTGAACCATTTGGAAGTTTAAACATTCTGAATTCACTCTGGGTTTCTCTGTGACTGCTCGACAATTAAATATTAGCTCATCACTATTTTATTCCTTTTGCTATTTTTTAAAATTTGTGATTATTTATTTATTTATTTAGGAGAGAGTAAGAGAGAGCATGAGAGGGGAGAAGGTCAGAGGGAGAAGCAGCGCCCCCCCCTCCCCCTGCCCCGTGGAGCTGGGAGCCTGATGCAGGACTTGATCCCAGGACTCTGGGATCATGACCTGAGCCCAAGGTAGCTAGCTGCTTAATCAACTGAGCCACCCAGGCACCCCTCCTTCTGCTATTTCATAATACTAACAGCAGGAGTCCGTGTAAGTTACCCATAATGGACGGATCATTTTGTTGGCCTCCTTATCATCAGCTGGTCCTAAGATGTTCTCACGGAGTCCAATGCAGTGATAGAGACTGTTGTTCTTATTCTGTTTATGAGCTACAGCTGTGTTAGCCTATGTATGGTGTAGGGGGTGGAGGCTGTCTGCATGGGCCTCTGCGTGCAAGTGTGTGTGTTCTTAAATCTGAGCGTGAACTGGTCCATCTTGGGTAGCATATCCGAAGTTCATACATTGGTCAGAATTTGAGATTTCTAGTTATTTTTAACTCCAGCTTTCGCCTGCTATGAGGCAGGAGGTGAACACAATGACAGAAATTTGTAGCTGGAGGGGCTTCAGGTCATCTGAGCCACTCTGTGTGTCCAGATAAGGAATCTGAGACCCCGGGGAATGACTTGCCTGAGGCGGTGAGACAGAGGCCTTTGAACAACCCAATATCCAAGTTCCTTGGTGGTATTTGTTGATTGGGATGATTGAGGTCTTGGTGTAATTTCGATAAAGAATGCTGAAATGAAGAGGTGTCCTTTGAAATGAATGTTTTAAGGCAGAGAACAGAGAGTGGGAGACCCACTGCCAATATTGGGTGTGGCTTCTCCTGATGCCTGGTTCTAGGGTTTGGGCGCAGTTGGGTGGGCAGTGGAAGGACAGCTGCCTTTCAAGCCCATCTGTACAGGGGGGTTACATTCTACAATAGCTCGCGGGGCAAAAATCCTTCAAATTCAGACTCCTGAAGATCGTTTAGGAAAAGCCCAGGATACAGCCTCAGGAGGACAAACACAGCGTCTCCCAGGACCCTGGGATCATGACCTGAGCCGAAGGCAGATGTGCTTAAAATTTAAGCAATTTAAGCATTTAAGCATTTGCCCATTTGATGCCACCAAGGACTATTATTTTGTTGAAACCAATTAATTCTAATATGAAAGTCATATAAATGAGATTATCCCACCCTTTTAAAATACTTCTTTCACTCCTCTCTTATGTCCTTCCTTCGCTTGTTTTTACTTTCTTTCCCCAAACTTAGCTTCCATTTTTTTTCCTGGAAGAATTGTTTTCACCCTCCCCGCTACTAGCTGTATTTTGCTTAGAAAATGATACCCACTTTCTATGTCCCTGTATTTACTCTTTTATTTCCCCCTTCATCCAAGCTTGTCAACTACAGCTTGTTTATCCTTTAGAGTAAGGGTTTGTGGGTTTTTTATTTTTTCATTTTTAATTAAAATTTTGTGTGTTTATTTTGCTTTTTTTTTTCTTTCAGGCAAAAAAAATATTTGATGACTTCCCCTCTCCTTCAGCTTTTCCTTGAGTTAATGCTAATTTCCTAGCTGCTTGCCTATTGGTTGTGTGACTGGACACAATTTTTTAAAACCAGTTTAAGCCTGTTTCCTCTCCTGTGAAATGGGGATAATAATAGCATTTTCCTGACAGAGTTGTTTTTAAGAAGCCCATGAGATGAATGCTTAGTTCGGGTACCCCAAATGTTTAATTAATGGTAACTATTAAGATTTTCAGCTTTAAATCTAACACTTGTATTTTAAATTACATCAACTAGCTGCTGCCTGAAAACAAAGGACATTTAATTACACTTCGCTTCATCCTCATTGTATATGTGGGTAATGGCTGGGCTATGAAACTACTTTGAACGGGGAGATCTCATAGCTTTTTCTTTTTTGTTAGTCTTTAAAGAACCTTATTTATATTTTATTTATTTATTTATTTAAAAAAAAGATTTTATTTATTTATTTGACAGAGAGATACAGTGAGAGAGTGAACACAAGCAGGGGGAGCAGCAGGCTGAGGGAGAGGGAGAGACAGGCTTCCCACTGAGCAGGGAGCCCGATGGGGGGCTTGATCCCAGGACCCCAGGACCATGACCAGAGCCAAAGGCAGATGCTTAATGACTGAGCCAAGCAGGTGCCCCTGAACTTTATTTTTAAAAGTGTTTTAGGTTCACAGAAACATGGAGTGGAAAGTACAGGGAGTTCCCATATGTCCCCTCTCCCCACCACACACAGGTGCCCCGCTGTAAACATGAGGCATCAGAGTGTAACTTCTTTACCATCAGTGAGCCTATGTTGGCTTATAAGTCTAATATTTGCAAGCATGAATTTTTCTGTAAAGCTGTCATTCCTGTCATCCCTGTGTTCTGTAAGCCCTCCTTAGGAACCGCCCCCCCACCTTTACCCAGCATGTTAGGATAAGGTAGGGGGTCAATGGGGACAAGCTGCCCATTAACCTTTCATTATCCAAGATGCAGGAGTTCCTCGGAACTGGATGGACTGGTCAGAATAGCACAACCAGTGTGTCCTGTGTGACTGCCTCTTTTCTTGTCCCTTCTACTTCGAAAAGTTCTTTAAGGACCTCAAAAATGCAGAATCTCAACCGGAAACCAACAATGGGGTGAGAGACAAAGCCAGCTTCAGAGTCATCAGGGTTTACCCTGAAAGGACGTGGGCAGAATCTGCCAACAAATAATAACACGAACCCATTTAGACTGGGTTCTGAGTGGGTGTGGTGAATGAGTAACGAGCGTCCCCAGCAGCCTTCTTCCTTCTGCATGAGAGCACAGAATAAACTGTGCCCGGGGTGGGTAGCTCCCCAGCCTCCTGTAACTGCTCTTCGGCTGGCTGCCCAGCACCGATCCTCTTGCCAGCCTGCGTGGAGAATCAGGCAGGAGGATCTAGCTAAGCATTAACTTTCAAGTTCAGCTTTCCTGAAATTAAAGAGGAGATGATGTGACTACAGGATGTGGCCCTGGGTCCTGATGGTTAGTGTATTTGGCCCTGATTTCTTTTTTTTTTTTTGCAAGGTTGCCACATTTTAGATACAGAAATGATAATACAATTTCTTATCCCCAAACTACCAGATGCCTTAAAAATTAATAGAAGTGGAATTTGAACCTAGGATGTAAAAGTGACTCAAAAACAAGGTCCCGGAGAGCATCTGGTAATCTTTGTCTGTTAATTTACTCAAAGAGGAGACAGATATCATAAAAGCAAGGGGTAAAGAGGAAATCTTTGTTTTTTCCAAAGTTTTCCATCTTCATGTCTACTGCCCAGAATTAGATTGGTCAAGAAATGCCTTTTAGTCTCGGTTTAAAAATAATCAGATTAGTGAACAATTCTCTTGGAGAGTCAACTGAACGGCTTCTAGAGATGTTTTCAAAGACAGACTGGCAAGCACAGTGTTCTTGAAGGTCTGGTGTTGGTCTGTTTTCAACCGCCAGAACAAAGCCCCAGCAGAAGCTACCTCACCTTCTGTCTCTCCCTTAGGCAAACTGGATATCTGATTCACAGGACTGGAAAACCCACCCCCACCACTTTGGGCTTAAATTACAGTGCCCTAATCAACAGGTTCATCTAACCATGGTTGTGAAAGGTTTGACTGAAAAGCTGATTTAAATGTGGGTTACTGAACTTTCCGGGGGCTACAAGAGCTCATAATTTGTTCAGCCCTTACATTCAGGCAAACTCTTTTAATGAACCTCATTTTGTCTTGACACACAATAGACCATCTTGGCTGGAAGAGACAGGAAACCCCCTGTTCAGGCATCCTGCGTGTGTGTGTGTGCGCGCATGTGTGTGTGCATGGGGGCATGGTGTATCCAGCATGATCACAACTTCTGTCCCCTCTTTGGGGAAGCTTCCTATATTCCAATGATCAGTACCCGCCATTTTCCCCGTCAGCTTTCTCCTATGACCATTTCTCTACCTTTAACCATTGCAGTAAATGGCTGTAAAGGCTAAATGTGAACACCATTCAATCCATTCTTTCCTACCCCTCCCCTGGATTACTTTTTCTTCCTTAGCACCTATCAGGCTTCTTATTTTGTGTACACATTTTGTTTGTTGTCTCTTCTGCCAGGAGGTCAGCTTTATGAGACCAGGGCTTTTGGTTTTGTGTATTGTTTTATCTCCAGCGCTTGCAACGGTGCCTGGCACATAGTAGGTGCTCGATCAAGTATTTGTGGAGCGAACACACAATGGCAGGCCCTATCACTCAAGCCCACCTCCTGTCTCTTAGTGCAGTGTTACTCAGAGTTGCTACACAGGAGAGGAGAGTGGCAGAGTTAGGGGGAGGGGATACAGTTGTCATCACAATCAGCTTCCTGGCTGTGCCCTCTGCAGGGTCATGAGCTTGATTTAATGCTTTGCTGTCACTGTGTCAAAATTCCTAAGAATTTTTTTCTTTGAACTTCTGCTTCAGAAGTGAAGTCCAGTGGGACAATGGAGGATGCTTGTGAGAGACAGACGTATGCACTGAGTGTCCAATGCCCTTCCTCACCACCCCATTTACGTATAGTGCTCGCAGTGCCCTAGGAGCACAGAGTTCTGGTGGACCCATGATGCCTGGGAGCTCAGCAATACTCAAGCAGGTGCAAGGTGTGTTGTCTCTGCCTGGGTGAGCAGGGGCTCTAGCAGCCTGGGAGACCACACATTTTTGTTCAGATCAGAACTTGCTTCAATGGGGCACCTACCTGGGTGGCTCAGTTGGTTAAGGGTCTGCCTTCAGCTCAGGTCATAACTCCAGTCCTGGGATCCAGTCCTGTGTCGGACTCCCTGGTCAGCATGGAGACTGCTTTTCCCTCTTCCTCTCCCTCTGCCCTCCCCCTGCTGCTGCCCCTGCTGTGCTCTCTTTCTCTGTCCAATAAATAAATAAAATCTTATTTTTAAAAAAAGAACTTGTTTTGAA
>RCUC01119526.1:0-18032 GCA_003697995.1 Taxidea taxus jeffersonii | reverse complement strand
GGGAAAACACACATTCTGAAAACACAATGAGACAAAAACAGCACAGGAGTCAAAGATCTGTGGCGTAAGCGCCAGTGCAAATACAAATAAATGTCAATCAATGAACCCCACCAGGTCCCCCCATCTATCAGCAGCAAACTCGAGTCTAGCTCTGCTAAAAGATTCTAAAAAGCAGTACAGTGAAGGAGCCACCAAGTGCTAAGGGTACCCCCTCCAGCTAAAACCCAACAATTATTTATATATTTCATGATGGGAAATGATTGAGCAATACTGAGATTCTAAACCTGACTAAGCAAAAATAGGAGTTATTTCATCCCTGTATAGGAATGGGAGAAGGAGGGATCTATGTCATACAAAAGTGTTTCTATTTTTGTCTCCTAGGTGATTAGGACTTAAGATATATATATATATATATATATACACACACACATATATATATACCGGCCAAGAGAAAATCCTAGCTCCTCAGTAACCTTCACCAAAGTGCATTTTCTTTTTCTTCTAAGATTTTATTTATTTGCAGGAGAGAGAGAGAGAGCAAGAGCAGGGAGGGGGCAAAGCAAGAGAGGGAGAATCCCTAAGCAGACTCCCTGCTTAGTGCAGAGCCTGCCACAGGGCTCGAACCCAGAACCAGGTATCATGTCCTGAGCCAAAGGCAGATGCTTAACAGACTGAGCCACCCAAGTACCTTCAAAGTGCATTTTCTAGATACTTCTTCCCAAATGGTATTAGAAGACAGACACTGGCATGGCCTCAATTAGTGTCTACAATGTCCCCACAGTCCCATCCTGGGAGCACATCGCCTTTCATTAGGACTGAAATCCTGCCCAAAAGGAGTATGAAAGAAGAGAATCCAAATGGCCCAAATCGTAGTGGAAATCATCCCATGGCTCAAAGGACAAGCCAATTCTCTCAGTACTCAGGTATTTTTCTACAGTCACCCCTCAAACTGCTCATTTTGAACATAGACCCCTAGGAGCTCCACTCCACCACGATCTGCATCCTCTCCAGCTAAGTGAGTGGCCCAGGTGGGGGCCCCCTTACCACAGGTGGGGCCACAGGGACACACTCTGGGCCCCCAAGCCCTTGCAGAGAAAATCTCAGCAACGTGGGCCATGATTCCACCTGCATGTGTAGGTCAGATCAAGAGTTCTAGAAGCACCCAGACTGAAGTTCAAAGCCCTCTGATCAGCCTGACAAGGTCAGGGAGCTACCAGACCTCTGTGAACCTCGGTTCCTTCATCTCAAAATACGGCTGCTGACAACGCACAGGGCATGTTGTGGGAAGAGCAAAGAGCACTAATCCGCTTGGTAAACGGTCTGTTCACCCTATTCCCTAACCACAAGGGGCCTTTTGCTTGGGACTCACGACAGCAAAGTCCTAAGGGAACACTTCTGAGATTGGGCCTGAGATCAGAAGACCCCAGGCTGTAGACATAAATACTATCACCCCATTCTTTTTGTCCAGAAGGACTGTTTCCCTTCCGATGGGTCCGGGTGTGGCTTTCCATCCTAAGTTTGCTGACCAAGTAAACCCCTCTTCCAGCCTAGCACGAAAGCATTTAATGGAATTGTTTCTCCTTAATTCAAAATTCCACGCCGGCAGTCCCTAAAGGGGTATTAACCGAATCTGATGGGTTGCTATGTCCAAGCTGGGCCACTGCGAAAGTTTTACAATATTTTCCTCCTAACATCCACCACAGAGAAAAGAATATAATTATGATGATGCCATTAGGTGATGGCTTTAAATTTTTTCTGAATTATGCTTTTTAATCAACATCCACAGGAAAATACTCTATTTGCCAATTTTTTTTAAGATTTTTTTTTTTTAATTTAACAGAGAGAGAGAGAGAGATCACAAGTAGAGAGGCAGAGAGGCAGGCAGAGAGAGGGGGGGAAGCAGGCCCCACGCTGAGCAGAGAGCCCGATGCGCGGCTCGATCCCAGGACCCTGAGATCATGACCTGAGCTGAAGGCAGAGACTTATCCCACTGAGCCACCCAGGCGCCCCTTGAGTTTTCTATACATACACCACAACTTCTTTATCCATTCATCTATCAATGGATACTCAAGTTGTTTCCATGTCTTGGCTACTGTAAATAATGCTGTTATAAACATTTTCGAATTAATGTTTTAATTTCCTTTGGATATATTCCCAGAAGGGGGATTTTTGGGAGCCATATGGTAGTTCTACTTTTAATTTCTTGAGGCTACTCCATACGGTTTTCCATACTGACTGCACTAAATTACAATTCTACCAACAATGCACCAAGGGTTCCCTTTTCTCCACATCCACACCAGCATCTATTATCTCTTTTTTCTTTCTTAACATGTTACACAAATAGCTTTATTCATTTCTGTTATTGCTTATCTTTTGGATGACAGCCATTCTAGCAGACACAAGAGATATTTTTTTTTAAAGGTTTTATTTATTTATCTGACACAGACAGACAGAGATCACAAGTAGGCAGAGAGGCAGGCAGAGAGAGGTGGGGGAAGCAAGCTCCCTGCTGAGCAGAGCGCCCGATGCGGGGCTCCATCCCAGGACCCTGAGATCACGACCTGGGCCGAAGAAGAGGCTTAACCCACTGAGCCACCCAGGCGCCCCATATTTGCCAAATTTTTAAGAGTAAAAAATCCCAAGTCATGCCATTAAAAAAAAATGAAATAAAAAGACTGATTCAGTAAGAAGTTATTTAATCCTCTGCCTGTGTAAGGGCGGTGTTAAGCGGGGCCATGCGCTGAGGTAGAGGGAACACAAGTAAGAGAGTCACTACCCTCCTTCACTCCGGGGACAGAGGTGAGGTGCCAGCCGCTGATCTAAGCGAAGAGGACACAGCCACAGGACAAGAAAACAGAGAACGCCCTGCACGGTGTGGAGGGAGGCACATTCAACAAATACAGAAAACGTACTCTCGGGGTGGGATGTGTGCCATGAAGAGAAAGCAAGGTGATGGCTGTGATCTGGGAGGTAGGGGACACAGGGACCGTGAGACTATCTGGGAGGTACAACAGGGGCAGTGGCTCTGGGGACAGAAACCACCTGTGCCCGGTGCCTTTGTGCATTCACCATGGAGTGGGGTTGTGGGGGGGAGGATGACGACTCACCAGGGACCAAGTAAAGGGCACCACGGGCTGGGGGAAGACACAAGGACACATGGTGAGGATGCGTGTGAACAGGGGACGGGGCAGATGGCAAAGGACCCTGGTCGGCATTTGAGGCCAGGGGAGCCACACCTGCACGTGAAGGCCTGGGACAAGGAAGGCGAACAGAGCAGGGAGCAGCGTGGGGCGATCTCATCAGGACAGACTCAAAGAACTCATTATGCGGGACATGGGGGTGTGGGGTGGCTTTCTAAAATACAACAAGCTCCACCGCCAGAACAGCTTAGACCAAAACCCGTTCACCTAAGGGCCTCTGAACCCCTCCCCCCACTGCATGGGACAGGACCCACGTCAATGTTTACAACCTACCATCATGAAACTCGCAAACCTTAATGACCTTGGATATATATATTCACGACTGAAGTAAACCGTTAATGGCGAGTAGAAGTGTAATTCATTCACTTTTAATACAAAACACTTCACATTACTGAGCTCAACACAACCGCCATCTTTCATAGCATATTGTCTGGTCCAATTTTCTAGCTCGTTGAGAACATTCTCCAGCTGCTGCTGAGTGATTTCCTAAATTGCATTCGTGCTCCTTGCCCTACGTTTCCCCAAAGAACGTGGTTCTGATTAGCAAACAACAATTTTAACAAGCTCGCTTCTATCAAGTGTATATCCAAAGCCATTAAACGTGAAAGGTGCGAGAGGACTTTATAAATACCTCCCATGTTCAAAGAAGAACTTGGGGGAGCTTCTGTGATAGGCACACTGATCTCCGCAAAGGAGAACGCCTTCTTCTCTTTTCCAAGTGACACAAAAGCAATGGCCAGTGGAATCTGTTCTCAGGGTGATGGAGAACTGGTGTGGACCCACCCAGGATGGGGTGACACACAATCGTGACTTCAGGGTGAGGCTCCAGGGGTAGGGAGGCTGGGCTGCTCCTGACACCACCGAGGGTGTGGGGTAGGGAGCCTCTGTCACGGTGCTGGGCCCTGTAACTGAACTCAGTCACAAGCCACAGGGCACCTCCCTGAGGGAAAACTCATCAAGTTGGGACCCGGACGGGAAGGGAAGGGGGGGGTGGTCCAGATCAGAGAGCTGGAGGCCACGGCAAGTGTGAGCTACTTGGCTCTCGGCGGTCTGAACGTTTCACTACTGCCATATGCTTTTTCTTTAAATTGTGGTGAAATCTGTATAACAGTTACCGTTTCAAGCCTGTATTCTTGGTGGCATTGTGGACACTCGCCCTGCTGTGCAACCGTCACCCCCGCTCATCTCCAGAACCTGCCGTCATCCCGGATCTAAGCATTTCAGACATACGCACTCGGGGTGGTAGGGAGGAACAGGGGAGCACGTTAGGAACCCCACTGAGGAGACACTGAGCCCCAGGTTCCTCGCATCCGGAACCCAGAGCTGCCCCACACGGCTAACTCGGCTAAAATCTCTTTACTTGGCTACTTAGGACTTTAAATGAATTGTGTCTCCCCACCCCACAACCCCAAAATTCAGATGTTGATGCCTTAACCCGCTGTACTTTAGAATTTAGTGACAGGGCATCTGAAGAGGCAATTAAGTTAAAAAAATGAGGCCTTGATGGTGAGCCCTTACCCAATCTGACCTGCATCCTTAGAAGAGATTAGGATATCAGGAGATGGGGCGTCCGGATGGCTCAGCCGGTTAAGCGCCTGACTCTCGATTTCAGCTCAGGTCACGGTCCTGGGGGTCGTGAGACTGAGCCCCACTTTGGGCTCCAGGCCCAGTGAGGAGTCTCCTTGAGATTCTCTCCCTCTGCCCCTCCCCCGAAATCATACGTACACATGGCCTCTCTCAAATAAATAAATCTTAAAAAAAAAAAAGGTCCTAAGGAGAAAGCCACCAGGGGTGCACAGGCACAGAGGGGAGACCGTGTGAGGATAGAGTATGAAGGCGGCCATCAGCCAGCCAGGGAGAGAGGTCTCAGGTCAACACCCTTGTCTGGACTTTCAGCCTCCAGGCCTGGGAGAAACTCTTTCTCTGGCTTAAGTCCTCCTTTGTAAACGGAGATGTTTTGGGCAACATGATCTGCAAGAACATCCACCTCAGGGCACACATCAGGGCTTCAAGAAGTGCCTGCAAAGCGCTCACTGGCTTTGAGGAGGTGAAGGACGGTAAGGTAAGTGCAGTAGACACAGAGGCCATCTGAGCAAGAGCGAGCTCACGACGCTTCCAACTAGGGCAGCGGAGACTCCGCAGGGGCACGGGCCACCGTGTTAGCTTCCGCTCCGAGCAGAAAAGCTTCAGAGCTGTTCTGCTTCAGTCATGTGGTGACAAAGCAAGAGCCATCAAAACCAAACTCCGGAGACACAAAGTGAGAGTCAGGAGGGGAGCTCGATTCTAGAGATCTGGTTTCAAGTTCAAGTTAGCCCTACACATGGGGGTCTTACGTAGTGATTCTAGTAAGAATCCGGGAACCACGGATTCGGAATAAGGCCTTTTTTTTTTAAATTTATTTATTTGACAGACAGAGATCACAAGCAGGCAGAGAAGCAGGCAGAGAGAGAGGAGGAAGCAGGCTCCCCACTGAGCAGAGAGCCGGATGCGGGGCTCGATCCCAGAACTCTGGGATCATGACCTGAGCCGAAGGCAGAGGCTTTAACCCACTGAGCCACTCGGGCGCCCCTGGAATAAGGCTTCACCGAGTGTTTCCTGACCTACAGGGCCATTAGCACACATCAGTGAGGCCACTCCACAGGAGCGCGAGGGGGGCATTTCTAAGGTGCCACTGGCAAAAATGATGAAGGAAAAGAACCCGGAGCCAGGGGTCACGTTCCCAAGGCCCATTCTTCAATACAAAAAGTGCACATCCGCTTTCTTAGCCCATCAACAGTGTCTTGGTTATCAAGGGTAAGCAGCAAGGGGACACCTGCCATCCGCTTCTCCACCCCCTAAGGCCTGTCCTCCACTCCCGCCACACACAGCGAGCACCATCTGAGCCTTCCTTTTTTTCTTTTTTTAAAAATCCGTCTGAAATGGATCTTCCGTGGAAGGAAGGGAGGAGAAGGAGGGACACCACAGCAGAGCAAGCGAGTCTTCAAAGCACCCCGGCTTCCCCAAGCTCTACGGGATGGTTCGAAAGCAGCAAGAACAAACACGGACCAACTCACAGTTCGAACAAGTGCCGGCCAACTTCTGCGTCCACTGCACTGAGAGGATCGTCCAGGAGGTAGATGTCCGCGTCCTGATACACTGCTCTAGAAAACAGAAGAGGCCGTGGGATGGGAGAACGCTCCAGGCTCCTGGGATCCCATCTCCCAGTCGTGGCAGCTTCAACAACCTGGGGCATGTTCACTCCAAGAGCCCATGAAATAGTGAGGCGCGCCCCCCCCCCCCCCGACCCCCGCAGCAGGTGGTCTCAGGTCAGCCGCCCCGGGAGCAGGGCACGGAGCATGTGCAGCAAAACTACGGGTACCTGGCGAGGTTCACTCGGGCTTTCTGCCCCCCGCTCAGCGTGGCTCCCCGATCACCTATCACGGTTAAATCTCCGTCCTCCAAAAGCTGCAAATCCTGCATAGAGACAGAAGGAAAAAAAAAAAAAAGATTTACAATGTGTTCTCCTGTCGTCCAAGACGTTCGGCAGCGGTCTTCATACATGTATGTGATCAACGGCAAAAGGTCTACTCCGAGGTGACTAAATGGTAACCTTGAACCTTTCCAGAAAGAACTCAGGGCTTTTTGCTTCCGTTTTGCAGCTTTTCCCACAGTGTTCGTGCATTTCACCATCTTAACTGATGAGTACTGAACACTGACTAGATGTCTGGCACTGTTCTGGGCACGATGAATTTGGCAGTAAGAAGACAAATTCCGCTGAGTTTCCACGGAGGGAGACTAACAGTATGAACAATTAGCATGAGTACAAGTCCTAAGTACTAAGAACAAACAATAAGCCTGCTTGGCGGACAGAGGGACAGGGAAAAAAATCCTACATGGGGGTGGGGAAGGGATCTGAGCCGGGGGGCTTTCGCAAACACATGAGGGCATCTGTGCAGACCCGGAAGGTGTGCCCTGTGCAGGAGCCAGCAAGAGCCAAGCGCACAGGGCAGACATGTGCCCAATAGGTGCAAGAACGAGCAGAGAGGGGCGCCTGCGTGGCTCAGTCAGTTAAGCCGCTGACTTTAGCTCAGGTCATGATCCCCGAGTCCTGGGATCGAGTCCCGCGTGGGGCTCCTTGTCCACCAGGGAGCCTGCTTCTCTGTCTGCCTCTGCCTGCGACTCTGCCTGCTTGTGCTCTCTCTCTGATAATAAATAAATAAAAAATCTTAAAAAAAAAAAAATGAGCAGAGAGGCCAACTGAGCAGAAGAGGGTGAGTAAAGAATGGGGAGGGGCGCCTGGGTGACTCAGTTGGTTAAGCGTCTGCCTTTGGCTCAGGTCATGATTCCAGGGTCCTGGGATCAAGCCCCACATCGGCGTCCCTGCTCCCCAGGAGGCCTGCTTCTCCTTCTCCCTCTGCCTGCCTCTCTGCCTACTTGTGCTATCTCTCTGCCAGATAAATAAATAAATAAATAAATCTTTAAAAGAAAAAAAAAAATGGGGAGAGCCGGGCCCCTGGGTGGCTCAGAGGGTTGAACGTCTGCCTTCGACTTGGGTCATGATCCCAGGGTCCTGGGATCAAGCCCCACATCGGCTTCCCTGCTCCCCAGGAGGCCTGCTTCTCCTTCTCCCACTCCCTATGCTCGTGTTCCCTCCCTCACTGTGTCTCTATCAAATAAATAAATAAAATCTTATTCTAAAAAATGGGGAGAGCAAGGGCAGAGATAAGAAGGTGGGGCCACGGGTTTCACGCCCAGTGAAATGGAGTGGGGCCGTGGGGAGGACCACCTGATCTGGTCTCAATTTTCCAGAAATCCCCCTTGCTTCTCCGTGAAACACTGATGGGAGGGGGCAAAGGGTGAAGCAGGGCACACATGAGGACGGGCCTGCATTACGAGACCGTGGCTAGAACCAGAGCGGGCGCAGCAGACGAGAGCACTGCACACGTTTCCGAGAGAATTCAAAGCAGAGCTGGTGAGACATGCTGATGACTGGGTGCGGGTTGTGGCGGTGGCATAGGAATGTCCTCCACGTGAGAAAGGGGAAGGACAGCCCCACTGCTTACGGAGCTAGAGGAGTAAGTGGAAACCAGCCGAGACGCCCACCAGGGACGTCAGGCTACAGCCGGACGTGAGCATCTGGACGTCGGTGCCGGGGCTGCTGGTGACAGCTGGCAGCCCACCCATGGCCTGGGAAACCCCGGGACTCGGTTTCTCAAAGAACAAGTGTGTCTCAACCAGCCAGTGTGCTGATCTCGGCCTCAGCCTCTCGCCCTCGCAGAAAGGTGAACACCTGACCCTTGTCTTCACACTGAAGGCACAGTGACAGAGTGACAGGCGAGGATCGTTCAAGAAACAAGAGCAGAAAGAACAGTCTGGCAGGAAAAACAGAAGGGAAGTCACAGCATGTTCAAGGGACACTGATCCAACCAGTAAACTAAGGAGACGCTCGTTCCATGCAAGGCGGGTGAAACTCAAAGCCACAGAGAACGAACTTGGACATGAAGACGTGGGAATCTATCGGGTTCTACCCGAAGCTCTCGGGCTCCTGGCGGAGACTAGCAGAGTTTGTGGGAGGGTGTTGGTTACCGACCACACCTCTCAAGTGTCGCCCGAGAACACACAGCGACACCCTTCTACACGGGAGCCCCACCACGTGGCCTCCACTTTGGCCAATCTGGGGAGAGAGCACGTTGGAACGTCCATGACAAGCGACTCCTCTGACCTCCTTAAAGCCTCTTTTTCCTCTTCGACAAAATGTAGAGACAAGAATGGCCACTCCAGGCTGCCGTGACAATCAGATATGTGGAAAAACACCTTCTCTACGTAGGAAAGGACACATGTCCACTGTAACCTCCTAGTGACAGATACATGTTTTCTGATCAAACCGACCATGGGTCCCCATTCAGTGTGAATCGCAACACGCAAGGCACACCCCCACGAGGGGAAGGGAAAGAGAGTGCAGAATCCCCAACCAAACCCAACCTGAGAGCCCACAAAGGCACCGAGAACTCCCCGTGCACGCAGAGCCTCACTGGATGCCAATAAACGATAGACAGCAATTGCTCAATCGTGAAAACTCACGACCTCACATTACTTCTTTGCTGAGCTCAGACGTCAACACCATCTCTTGCTTTTGGTTTCCGTGCAGAACGACAGGCCATCCTGAAGGAGGCTCCCTGCCCTCCACCGTCCGCCCACACCCACAGGTTACTTGGCCTCGACTCACTGCTGACAGTCCAGGTTAAGCCTTGATTTTCTGTTGCTTTGTTGTCCTTCGCAAGATAGCACCGGGGGGCAGCAAAGCAATCTCGGCCATTCTCTGCAGGAGGCCCTTCGAATGCACCTGGCATGTAGCACAGTCAGGGGATAAGGAATGGCCTCTCTGAGCGTAGGACTTGGGAGTGTGATGTTGACTCTGCAAACTATTTACGGACAAGCCTCAGAGAGAAAAAAACATTTCGAAGAATATAAGGGTAAAAATCAGAGCCAGGCTGATCTCCTAACCACAGCTGTCTGGTTTGGTGAAAGGGAAGAGCCTGAGTTGGGCGTCTATTTCCAGTCTCCCCAGTGAGCAGGTGTTCTAACGTTAGTTACATCTCACTGATGCTTACCCAACTATGTTGTCTCAAATGGTTCTCACTAAAAGCAGACAAGAGGAAAAGCCAAGAAATGTCTTTGATGTCACCAAGCCAGAAACCTACCGAGGTTTGGTGATGGTGGAGACTTCAGGAGAAATACCACTGAGCAACTGTCGATGGCTTATGATAGTCCGTTACGAGGCCTGGGGGCCAAGGTCAAATGGCAGGAGTTCCAGGCCCTGATCCTAACTTTTCTTCCATGACTGGCATTCTGACTGGCCTTCTTATCATGGCCTGTCAGAACCTCACCCATCCTTGCAGGCCCAGCTCAAATACTCTCTTCCATGTAACTGCCCCTGAATTTCCCAAATCAGAAGTCATCCCTCTTTTACTGGATTCCCATGACGTGGTACTTCTCATGACGGGCCCACCTTATTTCTGCCTCATCATCTGTACACGTGTGCACAGCTTCTCTCCCAGCTCCTTGATGGTTAAGACTTAGGCACGAAGCCTGGCACACCTGGACACCCAATAACGATAATCTGTACTCTTCACAAGCGGTGAAGTATTAGCCCCATTCCACAGGTGAGGAAACTGAGCCCAGGTTACATCATGGTCTAAGGACCGTCAGCTGTTAACATGGAATGGGGGAATCTGAACCAAGCTCCTCTCCATGCATAGCCTTTGATTCTTCCTTCTTATCATGCTGTCCCAAGTGGTTGCTGAAAAGTACATTTAAAAGTGTATTTAAAATTAAAAATGAATTTAAAATATCAAAATTAGAGACTTGATGACCTCTATTTCTGCACACACAGAAGATCAATAAACTTATTCTCTGTATTTTGTTGAGCCTCATATGCCATTTTTGTACTCACTGATTTCCTAGTAGATCATAGGTGAGTAACAGTTTTCCCAATTAAGAGAGAAAAAACTGAAGATAAAACCATAATTATTCTACAACCATCAAAGTTATCGGAAAAGAAAATGTCCAAGTTGGCAGAAATGTAGCAAATATGAAAAGAAACCAAAAGCCTGCGAGCACCCGAGAGGGGCTTATAAACTCAAGTGATCTATGTGGGAAAATATTAAAGATGAATTTATCAATGCTATACCTTCAAATATGTATTGCCTAAAAATGCTAAAATGTCTTCAAGTGGTAAAAGAGATTATGCAAATGTTACAAGATCCATCGCTTATAGTAGAACAATGTTTTTATTGGGAACTTAGGTAATGTAGTACATTAGAGTACCCAGAGAAGTATCAACTCAAATAAGGGAAGGTCTAGACTCAAACGCCTTCTTTCTAACGTGTCACATTTTATGGATGTGATTCTACCCAAAATTGGCTAATTAAAATTATAGAGCTAATTAAAATTAAGAGCTAATATCTCTTCCACGTGAGTCTAACATGTACAAAATGCTTGTGATGTCCCTAGAAATCGGGTGCTGTAGGATCATTATTGACTTTCATCCTAAGAAACACCTCATTGGTGGGGTACCTGGGCGGTTCAGTGGATTGAATGTCTGCCTTCAGCTCAGGTCATGATCTCAGGGTCCTGGAATCAAGCCCCACATCGGGCTCTCTGCTCAGTGGGGAGCCTGCTTCCCCCTCTCTCTCTGCCTGGCTGCTCTGCCTACTCGTGATTTCTCTGTCAAATAAATAAATAAAATAAAATCTTAAAAAAAAAAAAAGAAAGAAACACCTCATCGGGATGATCATCTCCATTTATAGCAGAAGAAACCGAAGCTTTGAAAGGTTCGACGAACCCAAATCGCACAGCTGGTAAGCAGAGAGACTGAGGTTTAGCCCACAGCTGTCTGCCTCCAGGGCCTTGGCGTTCAACCAGGTGGTCTCTAAATTATGCTCTATAACTCACTACACCATCACTTTGAGTAGGTCATCAGCCCAACTCGATGTTGCTGAATGGGATTGCTTCCTATCTTCCCATTTTATTTCAGAAATGTTTTCTGTTCGGTGACTGACGTCCTGGCGTCATACACCTACTTATTAGTAATACATGCAACCGGGAAATGTTGCCCTTTTTTGTTTTATTTTCCTTCCAGGATTTGGGGGAGGCTGCAAGGAGAAATCCTTATGTTATATAGGAATTTGGAGAAAAGGGCTATAGTATAATAGCCACCATTTATCAAAACCCTGGCATGTCTGCATTTTACAGGCACTGGCCACAGTCTCAACAACATTCCCATACTTACCCCATTTAATCAGAAAGAAAACAGACACCCCAAGTTAATGCCCAAGATATCCAAAGGCCAGAGCTTTTCCACTACATATGCAGTCTCTGTATCTACAACATCGCTCCGGAAAGCCCATATCCTCTGTGGCCATCTCGTGTCCATGCACTGACACATGAAATTCCAAGAGGAAAGGATCTCCTAACTCAGCAGGTGGTATTCTGGATTCTTAAAGCCTTCACCAACCCTAAACAGAGTCACAGAGGGCATTTCAGGACTGTGGCAAAACCTCTTGGAAATCTTCTGACCCAATGTCCGCATTTGCAGTAGGCAGCCAAGACGCAGGCAGGTAACGGGACGTGTCCACAGTGACAACGCTGGGGACAGGACTCCACTCTCAATGACATCAACGCCCTGGGCCCCCTTTTCTGCCGAGGAGGGAGGGAGCACAAGGGGCCCAGTCTCCACGTCCCCATGCCATGCAGCAGCTAAACACAAACCTGCCCTGTAGGACCCCACACACACACCACTGTGTGTGCCCATCCACGGTGCCCCAGAACACGGCCCACACACGGGTCCAGTTGTCCTGTGTGGTTTTGGCAAAAGCATCAGTCCCTGCGGAAAACCCTGAATGGCAGCCACCATCCCACATCTGCTTTCCTACAGACATGTTCAAATCTGGGAGAACAGAAAGGGCTGAGCTATCACCAGAAATTCAAGGTCATGCAAAGAAACAGCCCAGCACTGGCCTAAGTGTTCTGAGCATTGACAGTTGAACTTGATGAAAGTCAAGAGAAAATGCCTGAGTGCTATTTATTGCATATGCTACATTCCACCTCCTTCAATTACCCAATTTTTTTTTGACATTTAAAAAAAAAATCACAAGGACGCATGGGTGGCTCAGTCAGTTATGTGTCCTGGAATTGAGCCCCGTGCTGGGCTCCCTGCTCAGCGGGGAGTCTGCTTCTCCCTCTGGCCCTCCCCCTCTAGTGCTCTCTCTCCTATAAATAAACGCTTTTAAAAAAAATCCTCCTCCTGGACACACACAGCCACCCACATTCAAAGGGCCATGACATGGACCTTGGTTCCCTGATGGCTTACGAACGGAAAAGGCAGAGGTGTAAGCATGAGAGGGAAAACCTCAGCTACTGGTACCCAATTAGGGTTGGGGTTGGACTCTTCCCAAGTGGACAACACACAGGTACGGGAACCACACACTGGCCTCTTTGGCCACTCACTCTGGCAGCCCCTGCATTGACAAGACCCCTGCTCGTGGTATAACACGCGAACTCCACAATTAATTGATAATGTGGTCTGCCTCAGGACTTCTCCCCCTTTTTGAGAGAGCGCAGAATCCTAACCACTAGACCACCAGGGAAGCCCTATTCTCCCCCTTTTTGAAATAATTGTTGCTACTCTGTGTAAATGCCTGTTAAATGCTTGAACTGAAGATCCTCAAAATCAGCCTGGATTTTTTTTTTTAGATTGTATTTATTTAATAAATAAAGGGACAGAGATCACGAGAGAGCGAGTGAGCGCATGAGCAGGGAGGATAGGGAGAAGCAGGTTCCCCACTGAGGAGGGAGCCCAACATGGGGCTCGATCCCAGGACCCTGAGATCTGAGCTAAAAGCAGATGCTTAATGGACTGTGCCACCCAGCTCTGGACTGTACCTGCCGAATTCCTCCCATGTTTCTGCACACCCAACACTGTCCTGGAGCAGGACTCCTGATGGCCTGCCATCACCCACCTGCCTCGGTCTCTGGCATCTAGCTTCTCACTAGTGCCACACTGGTCTCCACCTCCATTATCCAATGCTAAAAGCTTTTCCTTACACACTTGCTCAGTTGGGAGGCATCATGGCCCTATGGAAAAGCACGGAATCTAGGGGCATGCCAAAACCGAACCTGAGCTGCAAAGGTTTAGGTGACTTGTTTCATCTCTCCAAGCCTCAGTTCCAACAACTACAAAATGAGGATGGTGCCATCAAAGGCCCTGATAAGAGACCAAAAATTCACATACCTGTGTGTGCACATGTGTGTACACGTGTATGTGCGTGCGGGGGGGGGCAGAAAAATGATCGGCACACAGACTCGGAAAACATGGGAATTATTACTACTGTTTTACATTTGCTCTCTCTCTCCTCCTTTGCAGCATTTGCCATTTTGACAAAAACCTAGCCCATCACTGCTAACTTGACGTCGTTCCTGAAGACACACCATCTCTCATTAACAATGACCCAGGGGAAGGAAATAGAAGCCCATTAAACAAGCAATTATGTTTTGTCCACATCATAAAATGCTACTCATCTGATAAAATCTAGGATGTTCAAGCCACTGTTCAAGCAAAATTACTATTTCCTCATAAGGCTGGCTTGGAGCCCTCAATGCCCTCCCTTGAAAAGTCTGTCCCAGCCTTTTCCACACACCATAAAAGAACAGTCGGATGTCCAGACCGCATTGAACAGACCCCGGAGTGAGCCCTTTAACGCTATTATCCACTGAATTTTATGACCCAAAGGGAGCCACACAGTATTTATCAGTATGTGTTTTTTTTCCTTTTTTGCTAAATTATATTCTCCTATCAGATAAGTTCGTTTTCAGCATTCATTCATCCGTTTTACCGAAATCCCAAGCACAATTAAACAATTCACCTTGCCATTTTCTGCAAAACAATGTCATTTCTGCAAACAATCTCTCCCCTTGTGAAATGACGTAGTATTCCAAAGAAATTTTAAGGCATTTCCTTTCCTTTAAATAATAAATCACACGTGAAAAATCAAGCAGAGAAGAGAACTATGGGACCGAAAGGGACCCAGGAGATGGATCAACCAAGTGCAAAGGACAGACCTTACATGGAGTCCGATTCAAACCAACAGCTGACAAGATCCCCTCGCCAGGTAATTAACGAAATGGAAACTTGACTAGAACACTGATGATATCACAGAATTGGGGTCATTTTTCAAGGACGATAACATGGTTTCTTTTCAAAGGAATTCTTACCTTTCAGAGAACTAACTATGTGCAGATGAACTAGAGGAGGTCTAGGTTCTGCATCAGAATTTGGGGTATGGGCAGGGCTGGCAAGAGAGCAGGGGCGGGGCTGGCAAGAGAGCAGGGGTGCCAGGGCGGACAGACCCCCCCCCCACCGCGTCCCCACCCCACCCAGCAGAGCACGGCTGAAGTTGGGGGATGGGTACACAAGGGGGCGTTACAGGACTCTCTGCCTTTGCAAATTTTGGTAACTGTCCCTTTAAAAAGTTAAAAGTGAGTAAAACTCGGGGCACCTGGGTGGCTCAGTCGGTTAAGAGGCTGGCGCTTGGTTTTGGCTCAGGACGTGATCTCAGGGTCACAGGATCAAGCCCCACGCCGGGCTCCGTGCTCAGTGCGAAGTCTGCTTGAGATCCTCCTTCTTCCTCTACCCCTCCCCTCACTCACACTCTCTAAATAAATAAAGTCTTTAAAAAAAAGGGGGGGAATAAAACCTCACACAACCAAAAAAAAAGCACCCAGTAATGTCGTCATCACATCGGGATTAAAACGGGAGTGTACATGTGCAGCCGAATACGGGGCATTTGCCCAGAAGACCAGCTTGAAGCGTTAAGTGACATCCAGAGATCTCCCAAATATAAAAAAGGAACTAAGCCTTGTCCTTTGAACCAACACTATTATGACTGGACACTCCAGTGACAGGTAACTGCAGAGTCCTTACCTTTCTCAAAGCGCAGGCCTTTATCACTTTCTCGTATCGTTCCTTTTCATATTTCTTCCCAAATAAAATGTTACTCCTCACGGTTCCCGAAAACACCCAGGGCTGCTGAGAAACGTAGGCAATCCTCCCATGCACGCTGACCAGCCCCTGGCTCCGGGGCAGCTCGCCGAGGACGGTGCTCAACAGCGACGACTGAAACAGACGGCAAACGAGTCCCTGTCGGCGGCAGCACCTGGCACAGAGCTGGCCACCGCCACCCCCAGCCTTCCCCGGCCCTGGGCCTTTGAGACCCCTCAGAGCTCCTTCCCTCTCAATACAATATGGGACAGCCGTGGAAGGTGCAGTCAAAAATTTCAAAGCCCACAAAAGTGAGTATCAGGGACGCCTGGGTGGCTCAGTTGGTTAAGCGGCTGCCTTCGGCTCAGGTCATGGTCCCAGCGTCCTGGGATCGAGTCCCACATCGGGCTCCTTGCTCGGCAGGGAGCCTGCTTCTCCCTCTGCCTCTGCCTGCCTCTCTGCCTGCCTGTGATCTCTCTAACAACAACAACAACAAAAAAAAGTGAGTATCAGCCTGCTCTGCCCAATGGCATCTCCCCCAGATGAAAGGGGTTACTCTGAGAATGTTGACCATTCTAAGAGAAAGCTGGCGTGCTCTGCGCTGTGTAAGTCCGATATGGGCTTTACAAGCACGGAGGGGGCCCTGCACCCAGGCCTCCTTTACTTGACAGGACACTTGTTCCTGGAAGGCTATGCGTAAACCCTCTATCCCACGCAGCAGAGAAGTGAGTCGGGTTGGCAGAGGAAATCCATCTGAAATAATTGCCCCGTCATTCATACATTCTACACTTAGCTTCCCCTACTTTTGTTTCCGGTGCGCAAGGCTAAGTGCGGCATGCACACTTCCTTTAAGTCTTTCACAACACGCGGATGTGGTATGTCTGTGCCTACCACTACTGGAATGCTCTGAACGCTGAGCTGAAAAAATCCTTTGGCAAATCTGTTTTGCCCCAGGACCTGGTTGCTTCTAGAGGGCAAATGAGTCTGAGCCTTCTTACATGTGTATCTTTTGCTCCCAGCACAGCGCCATGCACACGGCCACACAATTACCACCTGTGCAGTGATGCGATGAGGGGGAGTCATCTAAGGAAATGTTTAAAGCTTTCCAGAAGGGCCTTTACGACCTCCAGTTTTCCTGCAGGTCCTGCTCTGACAAAAATAAGTCCCATCTTCTTACTATCCCAAATAGCAGTCATGTCAAAAATTTGCTTCACTGAGATATCCAACTTCCAGACAAGCATTTCCAAACTGTATGACTTGGTGCACCAGGAAAAACACAACACACGCTGACCAGCTTGACTTGGCTGTGCAACCTTCTTGCAAAGCTAAGGCTCCATGAACCCCTTTTGAGAAACACATTCTATACAGACCCAATTCAAAACTGTGTGACACAAAGCCCAACCTCAAGAATTTAATATGGGATGTGGCACGGCAGTGAGCTGTCACAAGGCATTATGACTTACCTTTCCTGCTCCCACAGGTCCGATCACTGCTAACAATTCCCCCGGTCTCACAGTAAAGGAAAGGTCTTGTAGGGTTGGCGTTTCTGATGTCTACAGAGTGAAGTTTAAAAAAAGATGTCAATAAAGTAACACAAATCACCTCAAGAAGAAAATAAAATCATAGCCACTGGTATGTGAACATAACCCACATCTCTATCTTTCCTATCTGAAGATACTGTGTCCCAGGAGTCCTTTTCACTCAACTCTGTTTCTCTGGGGTTTAGCTGCCTTTTGAAGACCCATTCTCTTATCAGGTTTGGGTACGAACCCAGTTCTCAACACGCACAGAATTTAAGTGGTAGATATGACAAGGCACCCTCTTGACATGAAAATCTCTCAGTACATGGTAACAGGAAAAGAAAATAATTCACAGAACATTCAGTAGGGGGGGTGTTTGGTCACAATTTTAATATTTTATTTAAATTCAATTTCATTTACATACAGTGTATTATTAGTGTCAGAGGAAGAGATCAGTGATTCACCAGCTGTATGTAACACCCAGCGCTCGTCTCATCACATGCCCTCCTTAATTCCCGCCATCCAGTTACCCCATCCCCCCACCCACCTCCCCTCCAGCAGCCCTCAGTTTCCTGTAGTTAAGAGTGTCTTATGCTTTGCTTCCCTGTTTGTATCTTTTATCTTTTTTTCTTCCCTTCCCCTATGTTCATCTGTTTGGTTTAATTCCACATATGAGTGAAATCACATAATTGTCTTTCTCTGACTTATTTTGCGCAGCATAATACCCTCTCTAGCTCCATCTACGTTGCTGCAAATGGCAAGGTTTCAGGCTTTTTGACGGCTAATAATATTCCA
>ML099447.1:13163-25305 GCA_003697995.1 Taxidea taxus jeffersonii | reverse complement strand
CACCTATTCTCACTCTGTCCCCACAGGGTCCTTACTGTGTGTCTGTGTCCTAATGTCTTCTTAGAAGTGCACAGGTCTGATTGGATCAGGGCCCATCCCAGCGACCTCGCTTTACTTTATCAACAGTTTCATGGATAGAGTAGAAACACAGTCACATCCTGAGGTCCTAGAGATTAGGACTTGACCATGTGAATTTCTGGCAGAAACAACTCAGCTCTCAACAACATTCTTTACTTTACACTAAGTGTGTATTATATGCTGACATATAAAAATCCCATGTGTATTATATGCTGACAGCCCATCTTGATTTGGGCTGGCCACACTTCAGACGCCAATGACTATGTTCAGGTGCCAATGACCACATGTCCCTTGTGACTCTAGGATCAGAATGCTCAGGTTACAGTCCCACCCACTGCCTGAGCGCCAGCTTCCCCAGTGCACCTGCTCAGGGGTCCCCCGCATTAACTGAGGCCCTTCTCAAGTTCCCATTGCCTAGAACACTCGCCATCCACCACCCAAGAGCCACTGTGAGATAGGTTCCCCACAAGGTGACTGCAATCTGAGAACAGGGTATGGAAACGTGTACATCGAGGCTCTCCCAAAATCAGCTTTGGTGATCTGCAGCAGTGAACACAGCCACTAGTCTCATTCCACTGTATTCCAAAAAGGCACAGAGGATGTTCTTTTTCTCAAGTCCTGCACAGACCTCCACCCAGCAGGGACACCCATGTCTAAATGAAAGTGATCTATCACAAAGTGCCCAACTCTGATCCCTTCTGTGACCTCCTACCTCCCTCACTCCCTGGCTGGGCAGTTTCCAGGGTCCTAGCCACAGGGAACAGGAGCCCACTTTCTCCTGCTGTGCATGCCATGCCCAGCCCCCACCCTGACGGAAGAAGGAAATTCAACTATGGAGAAACAGCGATCAAAGCCCAACACCAGGTTCTGTGAGATATCTCCATTTTCACATGTCCAGTTGTGGGGAGCTGTACTAGCTGGGGGACTTGTGTGTATACCACCTTTTCTAGAACATACACCTACTGGGGTTATCTCCATGTGCCTTGAGAGCCCCCCGTTAGAAGCCTGACTCACATGTCTACTTCAATGCCCTCAGAGGGGGGCGGTGCTGCAGGTCTGCCTCCCCTTCTGGGCACTTCCACCTCCTGGGGCCCACTGTGGCCCTGTGACTTGCTTTAGCCAATGGCATGAGCAGAAACGCGTGGGTCATTTCTGGACAAAGGAGTGCAAGGCCCAGGCTGGCAACTCGCCGTCCCTTCATGGCTGCGTTTTTTTTGTGATGGAACCCAGGCCCACCTGGGCTCTAGTACAGCAGGACACACGCGTGGCATGAGTAAAAAATACCCCTGGGTGGCCCAGAGCCACTGAGACTTCAGGCAGCTGAAACTCTAGCATATTCCTACCCATTGGGACTGATGGAGGCGATGAGTCATTGCTTCTGTCTGTTCTCTTCTTCCCAGGAAATGTCATGCTTGTTGATGTCAGACTGAGTTTTTGTGCCTCGAAGCTAATTACTCGGGTACTTCAGATCTCATCTGATGAGTTTTCTCCCTCACCTGTGCTCACTCTCCAAGTGAGCTTCCGACGGATGAGGGGGCTTTGGTTCTCTGACATTCTGGTGGAAAAGTAACAAATCCTCAGAAAGTGCTTTTCAATCTGTTTTGCCAAGACAAGTCCAAAAGCTACTGTGGAGACAACCGTCTTACACTGTGATTAACAAGCACAGTCTTCCAGACTCCAGGTCGGCCAACTGGTCACTTTCTGTAACCGTCTGTGTCTCCTCCGGAAAACAGGACCACGTGAGAGCGCTCCCTCTGCCTGCTTCTCTTTCTGCCTCTAATCTTTTGTCACTTGAGCTTTTTCAAAACCAGGATGTCTCTACCTTGGTAATACTGACATTTTGGGCTGGAATTCTTTGTTGTACAACTGTCTGTACGTTCCAGGATGTTCAGCAGTGTCCCTGACCTTCATCCACCAGGGTGAGCGCTGTCCACTCCCCCAGTCATGCCAACCTCAAATGTCTCCTGAGGGTCCTGGTTGAGAACCACTCTATTCTAAACTGAACACATTCTTCTCTTTCCCCTCTCCATATGAGGCTGCCTTTGCTGAAAATGAAAAGGACTCTGTTCTTTGATTTATTATTTATTGAAGGCCACTGACCTGTGATAAATGAGCATTTCCCACTGTCAGGAGTCACTCTTAACTGCTGAGTATCCATTCACTCTTTCACTGGTTTCTCCAACAAATGCCCACCGGGTTGCATGCCAATCAGTTTGAGATTTAGATACCCAGTGGGAGGAAAATGTGTGGCTACTACGTTCTGGTGCTGACAGCCTCTTGACAGAGCTGCTGAGGACCTGCACGCGCAAATTTACCGCTGTCAACTGTAGAGTGCTGTGGAGGAGGAGAGGACACCGTGGAGTCAGAGGACAGGTGACATTCTGCTGAGATGGGAAGAAACCAGCCAAGGGCAGGAGAAGCAGAAGCCACTGGGCAGAGGCAAGAAGGGCTGGTGTGTGTGAGCCGCCCCCGCACATTTGGGTGACGTGGCCAGAATACAGGGTGTGAGGGAGGGAATAAGGGGTGACGGGAGAAGTCTCAGAGCTGATGCTGTCAGAGGATGCATCAAAACTGTGAGAGCCCAGAATGGTCATGAGCAAAGGCACATGTTCCTTCAGTCCCGATGACATTTGGCTCTTCCAGGTCCCCTCCTGCTCTGCCACTCCATGGCCCAGAAGGCAGCAAGCCAAGAAGTCATCAGGGTAAGGAATGGCTGAATCAGCCTCATATCTTCTAGCACTTTACTGAGAAACAGGGGGGAACCCCCAGCTGAACTAATACAATTTTAGTAATCAGCCTTAATTGTGAAAGCATCTCGTTGCTATGAAGAAATATATTCTGTTCCACTGCAGGACCAGGTGTAATCCACAGAACATTTCCAGTGGCCTCTGGGCAATCTCCATGCTATTCTGAATAGTTTGATTTTTGGTCCGTGTCAAGGACAGTAGGGAATGAATACAACACACATTATCTTTTCAATAGGGTGTGGTCTATATTGACAGCCACGAAAAGAGGTGGCCGTCATCCTTTTGTGCTCTAAGTGCTGTGGTGGGTAGAGTTGCATGTGTCCTGCCTCCCCCTGCCCCCTACCCTCCAAATACATGTTGAAGTCTTAATCCTTGGTTTCTGTGAATGTGACCTTATTTGGAAATAGGGCCCTTGGATGTGATCAGTGAAGAGGAGGTCACACCAGACTGGGCGGTAAATCCGATGACCAGTGGGCTTGGAAGAGGGCAATTTGGACACGGAGACACACATAGGGTGGGTGCCATGTGCTGTCGGAGGTGGAGCTTGGGACGCCGAGGGTGGCCAGCAGCCCCAGGAATTAAGAGGAAGGCACGGAACAGATTCTCTCTTATGTCATCCTCACACAGAGAGCAAGGCCCTGCCAATAGGTTTGTGTCAGACTGAGAGCCTCTAGGACGGTGACGGAATCCACTGCTGTCATTTAAGGCCACTTGGTTGGTAGTGCTTTCCTACAGGAGCCCTAGAAGATGCACACGGTACCTCCACGGAGTCTCTGGTTACCTTCCCCCAAGTGAAGAAAAAATAGCAGGTAACCAAGAGGAGTTCCAAATCCTGAGGAAGTTACAGAATGAACTCGGAAGTCTCTTTGGTGGCAGATTTTCAAAACTTCCAAAGTTCAAGTATCTACCCGCCCCCAAAGAGTTATAGCTTATGTGAATTGCAAACTACACTAATGAGATCTGTTACTGGTTGAAAAAAAATGATGGCAGGTTTCCTTTCCACAGAAGTCCAAGGAATAAATAATTTGTGGGAGCCACTTAATCTAGAATCCACCAAAATGGAGCACTACGGGTCTTACCACAGGACTCATTTTTCAGCGGTCACAGAAAAACGCACACTGTTAAAGGAATCCATTCGTTCTACATGCCCAGAAGCTTTTCCAAATCAAGGTCCCAGAGACGGATCTCTCCAGCAGGACCAGCAAAACACTTGTGCTTTTTAGTCCTTATGTGCAGAGCCCCTGCAAAGGGAAGAACTGCAGGTTTTTTGGGCTAGGATTTCTACTTAGAAGTCCCAGCGGGTGGACCATGCATAAAACCTTCCAATACACAGCCTGTGACAAGTGTCCAGTTCCACAAACGTCCTGTGTTACATGACATGTGCTGTAGGAAGGTACACATAAAAAGGAAAGCACAGGAAAAAAAAAAAAAGAGTTTTTTTTTTTTTTTTTTTTTTTTTTTTTTTACCTTGCCTTTGTCAAAGTAGTGGATGATTTCCTGGTAGAGCTGTTCCTTCAGCTGGCCCTGTGTCGTCGCCTGGTACCCGTCCCGCTGGGTGAGGTGGGCTGCACACACGTCCTCCGACCACTGAGGCCAAAGTAGAGCAGGAGAAGACAGGTCAGGCGACGATGTGTCCAGTGCCACCCCTGGCCCACTGTTGGTCAGAATGCACCACAGTGAGGCCCCCGCACCCTGCACGCACGCAGGCGGTGGTCCCAGGGACACTCGGGGCTGCTGGGGCCTGGAAATGAGGGCAGAACCTCTGTGCAGAAGCCCCGTGAGGAAGGAAAGACAAGAGGGAGGCAAAGCTGGGCCTAGATTCATACAGAAGAGAAACCCAGCGGTTTCTGGAAATCACAGAACCATCCGCTTGCTGATAGCGTCTTGTAACTCCTGAGGTGAACTACGAGCGGGGCGATTTAGGGCTGTCTCAAGTGAGGCATTCCGGGGGGCTGGCCCCCATTCTGAGATGCTCAACATTTTAGACAACAGCAGAGAAGACACAGGGATCTCACATACCAGTCGTACCTTTAAGCTTCGCCTTAAAATCAGACTTGCGTATCCTGACTACAACCAGTCATTACAAAATCATTAATTATGGGGTTCTCGCGGCATAGCTAGATTTCTACCTTCATGGGGGATAAACATAAAATTTTAGGTGATTCTAGCGTGTAACTACGATAAAATAAATAAGAAAGTTCTGATCTCGAATAACTTCTTTGCATTTTAAAATCACTTAAAAAATATTGAGTAGGGAAGTAAAAATCCCTCTCCCCTTCCACTTAAACACTCACATGATTTCACTTGATTACTAGGGCTCAAGGCTAATGGTTTTATTGCTGTTGTTTTTGATAAAATAACCAAAAAAGATTGTATCTGAGAATTTTTAATGAACAATATATTTGTCACGTTGAAGAACACTTTTCATAGCAGCACAAATAATGCCTTTCTTTCCCTTCCCCCCGCCCCAAATAATGCCTTTCATAAGTTGATTAACCAGCATGAGTTCACACTGAATGCAGTATCAAAATGTATTTAGGGAAAACTGTGAAACGTTGTGGTGTAAAAGGTATGGAGAGAGATTATACAGCATTTGCCACGTAACTGGAAAATCCGTTACCAGCAGAAAAGATAATGTATCTGGGCCTGTGGTTTGGGATATGAAACACCCTTGTGTGATCTATGACGAACCCATCTGTGCTCAATAAACGTTTATGTACTCTGAGAGAGGAGGCTGAGTGAGCATTTTGTCAACCCCATTTCAATTTCCCTGGTAAAAAGAAATACCTTCATCTTTGCAAAAATGCCCTATTATTGAAATTTGGGCTTCTGACAAATGAAAACCATTAGAATTCCTAGTCGTACGACTGGTGTCAGGTATGCCAAGGTAAATCTCTATCATTCTAATCACACTCATTGGGAGAGCTTGATGTGGTGGGAAGCCAAAGGGGGTCTATTGATGACTACTGATGAGGACCTCAGATGGAGCCTTCTCCTCTTTTCTTTGTCATGGACCCTTTTGTTTTCAAGCAAAGGTAAATGCTCATACTCCAGTGTCTCCATAGCAGCCTGTGTAGATTTGTAGCATCAAGAGATGCTGGAGATTTTGGGATTGGCCCAAAAGCTGGAAAATTCTTGGGAGTTTCACTCCCAACACAGTGTCCTCCTTAATGCTTCTCATCATTCACAGACATTGCTTAATGCTCATTTTAATGTAATATTTCCTGGTTTTCTTTCAGTTTTTGGTGCTCAAAGGGCTGGCCTGATTTTGAAAACAGGATTCCTTGAATGAGTGGTCTTTCTGTTGGGTCACTCAAGTAAATTCTAATTCTCCTAATTGTTCTTGTCTGTCTTTATAATTTTTCAATTTTTTATAAGGATGTAATAGGAAGGATGATCTAATGATTACCTCAAGTTTTAAAATGTAAAACTAGAGGTTGTATAGCATTTCCTTTATCCATCCACTCATCCATCCATCTGCCCACCTTCCCATCTACCTACACATTTGGATAAATCTATTTACCCATCCACTCATCTATCCATCGATGCATCCATCCATCCATCTACCCATCTATCCACCTACCCACCCACACTTCCATCTTTCCTTCCTTCCATCCATCTACCCACCCATACTTCCATCCATCCATTCATCCATCCATCCATCCATCCATCCATCCATCCATCCATCCACCTACCCATCCACATTTTCATTCTTCAATCCAGCCAACCAACCAACCATCCAACCAATCATCTATCTATCCATCCACTCACCCACCCATCCACACTTCCATTCTTCAATCCATCCAACGAATCAACCATCCATCCATTCAACCATCCATCCATCCATCCATCCATCCATCCATCCATCCATCTATCCATTCACCAATTCAATTATTTACTGAGGGTCTACTCTGTATGATTAGCTGGGCTAGAAGGATATGAGGGAAGAGCATGAATATACTATTGCAAACCAACCAACCAACCAATAAATGTCAAAAGATATGTGCATAACAAAAGAATCACTGGAACTGGAAGTTGTCGTGCCAGACCTCATGAGCAACACTCCAGGAGAATCAGGCGGGAGGTCTCACGTGAACTGATGGACCATACAATATCTCAATGTGAACTCTTCCCTAAGATAATCAGGGATATGTTTCATCCTACCCCTTAACTGTCCACCTCAGAAATTCCTTCTTACTGGTGGCACCCTCCTCTACTACTGAGTCCTGCTGGCATGATTAAGGACCTACAGAATCTCTAACTCATTGACAGCAAACACCCCAATGATGGGTGTTTATGATGCTTAGTGATAATTCGCTCTAATGTCTTGTTAAATCTGCATTCAGTAGGGCCAGGTCTGTCATCAAAGTGCCTTCTAAATATCTTTGTTTATGTCACTGCATTTAGTCAAAATCTGTAAGAACTTAAATTATAGGTCTATTAAAGTTTATCATGGAAAAATAAAGTTTTAAACCATCTTAGAATTTATAACAACAGAATCATGAAAGTATGTAGCAATTTCTGTTACCTTCAGAAGTTTTGCGTGGAGAAGCAAGGTGTAGGCCGCCTCCGTGTAGTTGTCACACTCTCTGTGTAGGTCACACAGCTTGTACAGGTATCTGAGATGACGAAACAGAGTGATCATCTAAGATGTCAACAAATCATTTGTGTTGAGATTGCAGGAGCTAAAACCTACCTTCGACAGTAAATTGTATCTACATTTTCTCTTCACAAAGTTCACAATTCCCAATGCCTTGAACACTTTTGGTGCAGAAAGCACTAAGGAAAACCAACAAGAGTAATATACAATAGTATTTTGTAAAAAAATTTTAAGTGCTCCTTTATCAGGTTGAAAATGAAGATGGCCCAAGAATGCAGAATTGTACTTCAAGGGTCTCTCATTCCTTTTCATCTTACATTTGAAATGAGAGCACGAAGTTTGATTGTGATTTCTTATGTCTATTTAATACAAATGCACACCCTCCCAAAATCCATAAAAACACAAATCCATAAAAATAAAGAGCTCCAATGATCACAGTGAATGTGATCAAAAAATTTCTCTGCCATTAAGATATAAAATTGTTTTTTAATATAGAGTAAACTATATTTTAGATAAAAGACTCTGGCTGCTTTTGTAAAAGTTTATTAAGTTTATTTGGTATATTTTAATAAAGGAGAAACTAAAAAATGCTTAGAAATCAAGTTATAAGAGCATGCTTGATGTAGTAAACACATCATTAAATACTAAGCCACATGGACATATTCTTCTTCTCTTCTAAGTTAGCATCTTGCTAAATATTGACACTGGTCCCTCAAAATGACCAAGAGAGGGGATCCATCATAGCCAACCCCCTCTAGAGAAAAAAAGGCAAATGAAGGAGAAAAATCCAGCAGAAAATATAAAACATCAGAATATAGCACGAGTTAAAAGAATAGACTAAAAAAATATACTACTGTCTATTTCTGATATAATTAAAACTGATTCTCATTTGATCATATGGTTAACCATAAAACATGAAAATTGTGCTCTTGTCTCTTTTTAAAAGGGCCACATGAGTCAGTCAAGAGATATCCAAAACCTGTGAGATAGTAATTTATGGCTTTACTCTAAGCTGGCTAAATATGACCCCCGAAATGTCAGCACTGGCATCTGCACAAGGAGTCAGGATACACCAAATTGAACCTCTAGGATTCATGACTCCTACAAGATAAATCCCTGTGGTCATACTACAGTTGTCAGCATACACTTGACAAGCAGCAATTATCACAAACGTGCAGAGTACGGACAAGCAGGATGCCTACATACCTTATGTACATTTCTTCTCTTTCGATTTCTTTGTAGAAATTCTGAAAAATTAAACCATAACACTGTTTTAAGAAACCTGTTCTACAAAAGGTGTCACATAAGCACTAAACACTCAAAAGTTCTTCCACTGGTGTCAAGCACAGCCAAAGAGACCCAGCTCTTTGGTTTAGAACCATAAATTCACATAAAGTACAAAGATGTCTTACACTGGTCTTCACTTTTTTTTGGTGGGGGGGCGATGCTAATGATTCCACTTCCTACATTGAAAGGACTGAAACCTACTTTTGTCATTGAAAGTCACCAGTCTTTAGCTAAATAAAGGTATTACCCCAAATATATGATGCCTTAGACATTAGAAAGTCATTAGAAAATGAAAAAATACATGAAAGATCCCATATTCAGGAATAAGCATCACGAACACAATTTAAACCATGCTGGGCCCAGCCTTGGCTAGAGCCTCGAGAAAGCAACGTGGTATTCTAGACCCGAGGTGGCCAATACAGTAGCCATGCTACCTGTATGCGATGTAAAGTAAATTTAATTAAAATTAAATAAAATTAGGGCTGGCTGGGTGGCTCAGTCAGTTAAGCATCTGACTCTTGACTTAGGCTCAGGTTATGATCTCAGGGTCAGGGGATCAAGCCCCAAGTCAGGCTCCCTGCTTGGCAGGGCATCTACCTGAGATTCTCTGATTTTCTCTCTCCCTCTGCCCTCCCCACAGCTCTCTTTCTTTCTCTCTCAAATAAATAAATAAATCTTTAAAAAAATTAAATAAAGTTAAACATTCGCTTCTCCTAGGAAGCCCTCTGGCCCTGGACTCTTGTTTATTGGGAGATTTTTGATTACTCCTTCAATTTCTTTGCTGGTTATGGATCTGTTTAGATTTTCTATTTCTTTCCGTTTCAGTCATGGTAGTTTATATATTTCAAGGAACTTATCCGTTTCTTCCAGATTGTCTAATTTGTTGGCATACGACTGCTCATAGTATTCTCTTTTAATTGTTTGTATTTCTGCAGTGTTGGTTGGGATCTCTCCTCCTTCATTCATGATTTATTTACTCTGTCCTTTCTCTTTTCTTTTTGATAAGTCTGGCTAGGGCTTTATTAATTTGTTAATTCTTTCAAAGAACCAGCTCCCAGTTTTGTTGATCTGTTCTACTGGATTGTTTTTTAAATTTCTACATCATTGATTTCTGCTCTAATCTTTATTATTTCCCTTCTTCTGCTGGACTTAGGCTTTGTTTGCTGTTCTTTTTCCAGCTCCTTTAGCTATAAGGTTAGGCTGTGTATTTGAGACTTTTCTTCCTTCCAGGGGAAGGCCCATATTGCTATATACTTCCCTCTTAGGGCTGCCTTTGCCATATCCCAAAGGTTTTGGACTGTCATGTTTTCATTTTAATGTGCTTCCATGCTCCCTCGGTTACATTTGCCATGCCCTGAGGACTCAGTAACCCTGTGGGCTACTGTTACTGTACCAAACGGTACAGATAGAGAACATTTCCATCACCACAGAAATTTCTATTGGACAGTGCCGTTCCAGACAGACCGACCTTGCAAACCACAGTAAAGAAACCAGTTGGCCCTTGACAGCACATTCTGTATTTCAATGCTTATTGATGAAGAATCTAATTAGCAGGTTATAAGCAATGGGCTATTTCCCCATAGTGTAAAATATCTTCTGGGTGACCATGAAAATTTCTTTCAAAATTATATTTCTTGGGGCACCTGGGTGGCTCAGTCAGTTAAGTGTATGCCTTCAGCTTGGTCATGATCTCAGGGTCCTGGAATCGAGCCCCACATTGGGTTCCCTGCTCAGCGGGAAGTCTGCTTCTCCCACCCGCTCAGCCCCTCCTGCTGGTTGTGCTCACTCTCTCTCTCAAATAAAGAAATAAAATATTTTTTAAAAAAGGAAAAAAATTGTATCTCTTAATGTAAACATTGCTGTAAACACTTGAAAATCTTTATCATATACGGGGCCCCAAAAAGGGGCAGAACACTCACCTAACCGGGCCCAAGGGAGGGCAGGCACCATCACAGCCACTTTCAGTGTGAAATTTGGCACCTGAATACAATGTGAGGACTCTAGGATTAGGGCCCAAGATCATAGTCCATATCACCATTATAAAGGACTCCAATTATCCCGTAAAATGGAATAAGTTGTTTAATTTCATAAGCAAAAAAAAGATCCTGGGGATGCCTGGGTGGCTCAGTTGGTTAAGCGGCTGCCTTCGGCTCAGGTCATGATCCCAGCGTCCTGGGATCGAGTCCCACATCGGGCTCCTTGCTCGGCAGGGAGCCTGCTTCTGCCTCTGCCTGCCTCTCTGTCTGCCTGTGCTCGCTCGCTCTCTCTCTCTAACTAATAAATAAATAAATTCTTAAAAAAAAAAATCCTGCTTCTGAAATTGATCTCTCTGAAAAGAAGTGATAAATAAATATAGAAAGTAAGAGGAGGCACCTTTAGAAAAATGTTCCAAGATTTTCCTATTTTGCTGCATCTGAGATTTCAATGTCCTCTGGTTCATATGCTATGGCTCAGTAATGAGGATATTTTCAGCTGACAACTCAGAGGGACGTAACAAAGAGAATCCACATCAAAGGGAGAGGATGAGCCCTTCACTTCCAGCTCTAACTCACCAGTATTTACAAGCTACGATTTTATACTATCGTATTTTGAACTGGTATTTTTAATCTTTCCCCAAGCTTTTGATCATTCTCCTTTACAATTTCACAATGGGCATATCAGGTGACCTTTATTCCTCTCTCACGGATATGGAAATGTCTTCTATTTCCTGCCTGTGCTTAGTTCTGTTCCCTTCCTAGGACTTCAAAACCTCTCTACAACTGAAGGACGCTCATCTAAAACCCCAGGTTCTATATAAAACTGTGGGTTTCTTACGTAAAAGGTCACATTGCTCTGGCGCTCCACTTCTGGGCCCTGCAGGCAGCAACCTCTCCCCGCTGCCCCCTCCCCATCATTCCCCCTTCTCAGGTCCCTTCTGCACTGGTGCTGGGTCTGGGCCAGGTTCCAACTCTGCGGATCTCGGTGGATCTCTGCAACCCTTTCAGGACTAGACCCCCAATGCTAATGCACCATGACACACCCATCTTCCAGAACTTACACACTTGCTTTATACTCCAGTTCTGTGTTCCTTCATGATGACAGCAATTACTGAGATTTTTAGAATTCACGTGAGAGCCATCTTAATAAGCTTTCTAAAGGGGCCATGAAAAAAAGTAACTTATATCTAAAAAATAACAAGGAATTTATCATGTCTGAGAGAGGGCTGTCTTGATGACTGTGTAGAATAGTGCTGACACACAGCAAAATTACCAACCAGTCATGAAAGACTGCACGACTGTAAGGGGACAACAAAACTCTACTTCATTACAAATGCACATTCTGTCTAGGGGCAACCCTGATCCACTGTAATACCAATGTGCTTCAGGGATGGGTACGTGTAGGGGACTCTGGTCCCTGCACAGAGTGACTGCTCATCAATTATTTAAAAAAA
>ML099447.1:0-10373 GCA_003697995.1 Taxidea taxus jeffersonii | reverse complement strand
TCTTCTTGGCACAAAAGTCCATTTACATGAGCTCAAAGTGCCTACAAGTCCATTCCAATGGAGGGGGGCAGGTATGGAAGTGAAGGCAGAACATCTACATGTCATCTAATGACCAGATGGAGATATACAAACTCCGGAGAAGTGAAGTAGGCAGCACGAAGCAGGAATAGTGCTTTCTCACATTCCTGCCTTGGGACAGGCAGGAGCAATGGAAGCAAACCCTCTCAGGGCCAAGAGTCTGCTTTTCTGGCTCCTTCTGGGAGTGACAGAGGAAGATGATGCAGAGAGAGGCAGGGAGCTCTGAAGGTAGATATAGGAGTCACGTGGTTCCTGACAGTGAGGAGGCTGGCCAACCACTCCCTGCAGCTGAGCTTGTCATCAAGCTTCCCAAAAGTGCACTGCCCCAAGCTCTGCACCATGGCTAAGCTGGGGGTATCTGCAGGACCTGGCCATGTCACAGTGACAGCAGGTGTACAAGAGGACTGTGGATGGCAGCGGCCACGTTTACCCGAACCCCCGCTCTCCAAGAGGCCATGAGCTAGCTCCTCACGGCTGCTGTAGCAAATCGTCATAATCCTGGGGGCTTAAAATGATATCTATTCTCTCAGTTCCAGAGGCCAGAGTTGGAAACCCAGGCATCACCAGGGCCACGTTCCCTCTACAGGCAAGAATCCCACCCAGCCACTCCTCGCTTTGGGGGGCTCCAAGTGCCCTTTGGCTGGTGGTTACATCACTGTAGTCTCTGCCTGCACCTTCCCATGGTCTTCTGTGCATCTCCTTTCCTGTCTAAGGATGCTTGTTATTGGATTTAAGGTCCCACCTGGACAGTAATTCAGGATGATCTCATCTTGTGACCCTTAACTAAATTACATCTGTAAGGAGGCTTCTGGCTCAAGTACGGTCACAGGTTCTGAGGATCGGGAGCTGGACCCATCTCTTGGGGGCCACCACTCAACCCACGTACAGGACATGTTTGCAATCTCCTAATGACGAAGCACTAGACACCTGTCATCAACGAGGGTGTGACCTGGAACAAAACAGGATGGCTGGTCATTCTCAGCCCCAGGAAAAAGCACCTGGAAACCCCCGGGGGGCGGACGATTCTGCAGACTTATTTACAGTGGAGCCGCAGGACTCTTCTTCATTTGCCTTTCCCCGAAGCAGACGAGGAAATGAGTGAAGGAGGCTGCGTTCCCCCTCAAAAGGCTCCAAGGCCAGATGCCGTGAGGCCTTTGAACTTTCCGGTCCAGGTTCTGGCTCCCTGTGAAGACTGGAAATTTAATTAACACGCACGTCACTCACCAGCACGTTGACAGTGCAGCTCATGCGATTTTCTTTGTTCTCATCGTGCATGATGGTTCTGTAATCCAGAAGTCGTTCCATCAGGCGCACAACGAGTTTGACGAAAGTTTCTCCTGTTTTGGCGAGGTATTTGTGCTTCCTGCAGTGCTCCAAGAGGCTGAAAAATAATTATGCACACCTTGTTAATCACGCTCGGAAAAAGAAAGTTGACTGAGGTGCAATTTAAAATATTTTCCATTATTAACACATTTTAATTATTTCTGGGCGACAAAGTTCATTGTAGTCTAATTACAGCCTCTCTGTCTCTATTCTGACATAAATCCTACTGTTAATCAACACTTACATTTTATCAAATAACACTTTGTACTGTTCATCTCCTCGTCCTCCTTCCACTTCATGATCCAGCTTGGTGATGATCTCATTTTCAAACTATAATTAAACACAGGAAGTGTAAATAATCAGCATGGTGGATATTTCACTTTAAAACTGAGCATCAGTAGTACGTAAATCAGTGAAAGATCGTCATCAGACAGTTAGTTACCCTAAGCCTTTGAAGCCTGACTTCATTTAAGAGTTGCCATCCTAGAGCCCTGGAGATGTCTGACGAGCCCCTGCCACAGGGGGACCCTTTCATTTCCTCCCCTGGTTAATCAGTTAATAAACATGTATATTCTGATAGCAGGAGCAAGAACTAGAGAAAGACAGACGAGGGAACGACAGGAAAAACAACCAAGGAGCAACAGGAAACAGCATCTCAAACTTCATCTCCACCAACAAGTAACATCGAAAATAGCTCGGTGGTTCCTGGAAAGGAACAGATGGCATTTCACTTGCCAGCAAAGAGTTCTCTGCAATCGCAAAACATCCAAGAGGCCACTTCACTGCCATTCCCTGATGGATCTAGTGAAATAGCTCACTTTGGTTGAAAAAGGAAATGGGAGAAGCAGACTCCCTGCCAAGCAGGGAGCCCAACATGGGGCTCAGTCCCAGGACCCTGGGATCATGACCTGAGCTGAAGGGAGACGCTTAACCCACTGAGCTACCTACGTGCCCCTAGGATCCCCTTAAAATACATGCTCAGGCAATGCTTTCCCAGGGAAGAATCCCCAAGTCTCCCATTGTTACTAGGATCCTGAGTTACTTAAGCTGTGCGACAGAAAGAACTTCCGTCTCTCTGGGTCTCTCCTGGAACATCCGTGGTGTCGTTTCTATGGCACGAAGGCGCAATGCGCACCAGGACCCTCGGGGGACCAGTGCTGCACTGGAGCTGGGGAGGGCTTCACAGGTCAGCAGAGGCACAGACCAGCAGGTTGCTAAGACACAGCCTGGGCTCTTGGCTACAGAAGCCAAGGGCTGGACACACTCATATGATGGCTGGCAACAGGGGCTGCAGGCATCTGGTCCGCACTGGGCACTCGGGGTGCTGCTGTCGCTGTGGGGGGCAGCTGACTGTGGCCCCTGTGGGGCAGGAGACAAAGGGTCTGGGGAGACCCAGGGAGGAGCCTCACATAGGCACAGGGCTGCCTGACCTTGATCGGGACTTGCTGCCTGCAGCCACAATTGTATCACAGTGCAGATGAAGTGGAGGCTTAAACAGGACTCAAGAGGTGTATTGATCCCTGCTTGACATCAAGGACTTGGCCGCATCACGGAACCCAGACCTCGGTGTACGTACTGCACTTCTCTCCTTGATCTTCCCTGGTGTCTCCTCCCCAAATAAACACCCTCTGTTTGATTCTGTTTGGCCTGAAAGGTTCAGGGACTTTAGGAACATAGATAAAAAGGCAGCTCTAGCGAAGAAGAAAAAAGCTTGTTTTATTGTTTTTACCTGAAGCCTCATGATAACGACTCTCCTGCAAAATAACAACCTTTTGATACTATCCCACTAGTACTTTGTTCTTTTCAGTCAAGAATTCTGCAAAAGGTGGGCCTTTTGGGAATCAACTACGAGGCAGATCAGCTGCCATTAGCCCCAACACCGATGCTTCAAGCCAGTCGCATTTCCCGGAGGGAACCAGAGTCTGGAGAGAGTCTGGAGAATGCTGGTTCTTCAGAACAAATAACTGAGGCACAAAATAAGACTCAGCTTCATTAAAACACATGACTGCATGCCACACATGTTTAATGAGCATACAATGAGGAAGGCACAGAAAATGCAGGAAAACATGCTTTATCCTAACGTGGACCAACACATGCAGGCATTTCCACTGTTCATCCCTGGTTAAATGGGTGTGTTTGAACTTGGAGTCTACGTTATGGAAATGGCATGTCTTCTCTGCTTCCACGTAAACGTAGCTGTCACAAATAAGGGCAATAAGGAAACTCCAGCTCTTTAAGTGTGCTGCTTATCAAATTTTGACTGACGAATTTAATGCTTCCTAAAATGAGCGGATGAATGATAAGTAAATCAGAAGAACACAGCTGATTCTAATTTTACTAACCTCTAAACCAAGTAATTTGCACAAACACCTGGCAACCCTATTCTGTTTATCAGCAAGGATTCAATACCGCTGCAGCCAGCCTCTCATTCCAGGGTCTGCATTGTTTTTTTTACAGAATATACTGGAATCAATTTGTTAGTGTGCTGAGAACTATGATCATCATCAGAACTCAACGACCCTGTCCAAATAAACGAGAGAAGGTCCATTTGCTGATAGAGCAGAGCTGGTTTTATTAAAAAGTTTGTTGATTATAGGACTCAAACACGCACACTGTCTGCTGACGTGCAGCAGGGTTCTCGATGGTTGGGTTAAAATTAGCAAGGGTTTACTGCATTGCTTAAAAGGTGGCAGAGGCTCACTCATGTGATAAGCAAAATCATTATACTTCTTCTCTTTTCAGAATCACCAGTATCACTACAGAAATGTCCACAGGTGTCCAACGTAAAATGCAGACCAGAGCATCCCTAAGCATCTGACACCAGTGGCCTTCCAAGAATATGGAGCAGAGCCCACGTATAAATGGAGGGCTTTTTGGACGGCTGTTGTAAAGCCAAACGCGGCAGAGCAGGGGACTACGCTCACAGTGGTATCGACAGCGTTGTTAATTCAACTAACTTTGAAAGTGATGACTGCTTTCCATGCTCAACGCTACAGTTATCCACAGGTTATCGGCTCCAATTTGAGGGATCATAGGGTGAAAGAGCTCAGTAGTGGATAATCCAAAAGCCAAGTCTATTTGGTTTAGAATGTTCCATTTTTCTTGGGAGTCAGACTGACCATTCCTGGTCTAATGCACTTATAAATGTTTAGAACCAGGCCTGCATTTTCCAGGCATCCATGAACACATTTATAAAAGAGATCTGAGCTTACGTCAGAGCAAGGAAGGGAGCTGGATGGACCCAGACGGAAGGGTTTGCACAAATGGTTCACCACATCAATAAAGTGCTCGGAGGTTATCAAGAACGGGGTGAAATTGGAAATCTAGGCGCAGGGTCTTCTATGTGCATTCGCAAAAGCACTTCTTGACTTTCATACAAATAAGCTTTAGTGAAAGTGCTCTTCGTCCAACGCTGCTCTGCCTTCTCCTGTTGTTCAAGAAAACGTGCTCACAGATGCCACAGGGAGGATTATGATTCTGGAGCACGCCCTGGTCTCAGAGAGCTCCAAGGAATCAGATTCTCAATTTCTGACCTTCCAGAAGGAACCGGGCCAATCCATTAGGACTGCAGAGCCATGTCCCTTCTCATTAGTGTGGGCAGGAGGGGCGGGCAGGAGAACATCACGGAATTGTACCAGTGGGGAAAGCAGGACCGAGGGACAAAGGAGCCAGCATGGCTGGGCAGGGAGCAGCCCGGTACGCCCACACCCTCCGGGCTCTGTGCTCACACGGTGACATCCTAGAAGCCAATGAGTCCCCCTAGCCTGTCACAGCCTTTAATCCCTGTGCTCAGACACACGAGCATTTTTATGTATATTGCATTTCTCTTGCTTAACTGCTCTGTAAACTTAATTACACAGTTAATCTCCCACACTCCATATCTCACATTCTAAAATCCCCACATTCTTTCTTCCAAGTCCAACAAGAAGGCTGTTCACTGACCTTGAAGCTTCTGCCTAGAGCCCAAGAGCCCCAAGGATAGGGAACTGTCCACTGCCTGGTTGGCTGGGAACGGCTCAGACAGGTACAGCCGCTCCCCATGTCCACACCACACACACACACTGACAAGTGGCTTTTGGGTGGTGTTCAACGACCCTGGACTCCAGAAACATGCTCTCAGAGTGCGTCCTGTTTGATGTGGCTAAAGACCTACGGAAGTGTGGGCATCTCTCTGCTGGAGGGCTTGTAAGAATAGAATTCAAGGTAATCAGAACTCTTTTTTTTTTTTTAAAGATTTATTTATTTATTTGACAAAGAGAGATCACAAGTAGGCAGAGAGGCAGGCAGAGGGGGTTGGGGAAGCAGGCACCCTGTGGAGCAAGAGAGCCTGATGTGGGGCTCGATCCCAGGACCCTGAGATCATGTACCTGAGCCAAAGGCAGAGGTTTAACCCCTGAGCCACCCAGGCACCCCAGTAATCAGAACTCTTAAACTCAAGGGCTTTCATTTCCATGATCTCTCAAAGACTCTTAGGTCTGGAATTCAATGAAATAAAAACCTAGTTCTTGTGCTGTACATTCCCTTTCAGGGTCCAAAACAATAAAATCAAGTAGTATTTTGAAACTGAAAGCAAAAATAAACCAACAAAAAATATCCCAAAGAATTAAAGAATAAGCAGGATAAAATCACCATCAAAATCACATCCACAGGCTAGTGCAAACTATCCTGCTCTCCCACCAAGTGGCAGAAGCTGCCAACATCCTCTTGGGTCACTCAAGAGTTCCCAGCATGGGCCGTAGAAAGAGCTTATTGAAACAGCACCTCAAAAACATCGAAGATGCCAAGATTACTCATGTTCTAATAGTGTTACAAAGAAATGGGAATTTCCGGAAGTTGTGGAGCATTTTACTGACCGTCACAAAGATGACAGAAAATAGCTCCATGATTGAAAATATGATTTTGCTGTGGGGACTTTTCCATTCCGTTTTTATTAATGGTATACAGCCCGGACGGTCACTGGCCACAATTCTCAGCTGTTAGTTCTGTTTTTCCCAAAGACATAATAAACGGGATTCTTTAAAAGGTGCCAGTAGGGAACTTAAAAGTATGTTTTTTTTTTAATGAAGCAAAATCCAGTGAGGCTGAGTCTTGGAGCATTACTATCTGGAGGGCGGGGGTGTTGGTGACCCAGGGGAAAGGTCAGTTTCAGGCCCCGTGAAGGCTGGTCTCATAGTAACGTGGTCCAGCGGGTGCACAAGGATGATGTAAGGGGCCTGAAGATGCTGTTGCCTCCAGACCTCGACACGCTAGCTAAACAGACCCTCAAGTCGTCCCACGTCGGAGCTCTTCTTTGAAAAAAGTCAACTCCAGGACTAGGGTCAGCCCAGGGGCGGGTGGGCACTGGGGATAGGGAACTCGCTGTTGGGATGACTTGAGGAGTGGGCAAATGGCAAAGAGAGAGACCAGAAAATGCGTCCTCCGGGACTAATGGGCAGAGGAGGAGCAGTAGAGGGGGACAACAGAGGAGAACAGATGTGGCATCCACAGCACAGAAGATTCTTAGGAAGGGCCAGAAGAGCTAGGAACTGCTGTGAGCTGGCCTTCGCAGGGCTTCTTCAGCACCTGTGGGGATCTGCCCGGCACAACCGGTATCAAGGGGACAAAAGGCACTGCCCGAGGCCCTGGAAAGCCTGTCCCAGGACAGGAGGAGGACAAAGCACCTGAAGGGTAATTCCACGCCTCCCCATCCCACAACCAGGTGAACCCATCCAGTGGCTGGACCCGAGAGAGGCAGGGACAAGGCCAGGGACGCGCCTCTTTTGGATGAAGAGTCAAGCTCCTTCTTGCAGAAGTAGAGGAAAGAAGTAGACTTCTGGGGAAATGTACGGGTAGAACATTCTAATGCAAGTCCCTCCAGTGCAGCAGAAGAATACAGGAGCTGCAGCTCCGGGGAGCCAGAGAAAAGCGCATCTGGAACACAGGCTTTGGAAATTCCAGTAATGGCTTGATGCAGTCGCATCTGAAGTAAAACGGCAGGTCCTTCTTCTGCGTCCAGAGGGTTCGCTGTCCACTCCAGTGGGAAGAGCACACGACCCCCCAGACAGAACGCACACCTCGCCGAGGAGAGCGCGCTAACTGCCCCACTCAGAAAGGCGCAGCACACTTTCAAAGAAATAAGCGACAACATAGGTTCAAAACACGAATGTTCTGTACAAACGAAAAACCCTAATGTCTTCCCGCACTTGGTGAGGTTTGCGCATCTGCTCTAAAAGTGAAGCCAATTTAAGCCCTTGTTGATGTGACTAATAAGGCTAGGTAATTGGATTGGTGGCGGATCCGTGACACAGCAGCCAGCCAGCCCGCAGGCTCCCGGGGTGGAGGCGGGGCTGCCTGTGCTCTGCTGTTCTGTGCGCGGCCCCTCGCGGCAAGAGCCTGACACCCCCACCGAGGACAGAGGGCGCGCCTCGTGCCTCAGGAAGAGGAAGAGCCCCTAGGAGATGAGGGCTGACCTGAGATGGGGAAAGAGTTAGACAAGATAGAGCAAGTCAAGAGACAGATGCTGGGGTCCAGAAGAGGCCTGGGCGAGGGCCCAAGAGAAGCTGCTGCCGTGCTGGACGGCAGTAGGACAGACAGTAGAAGGACGGACGAGTCACCGCAACCCACCTTGGAGGCCAGAAGACCAAAGACCAGGCCATTGTAACCTGCACCCAATGAACCAAATAACGAGGAGCCTGGCAAAAATGGGGATGATGGGGAGCAGCAGGTCTAGGAAGGATGATACTGTGTGTGACATTCGGCCTGGGAAGCTGAGAGAGATCAAGAGAAAAAATAAATGGAGGTATCGCAAGAGAAAAGGAGACTGATCTTTTTCCTAATTCCTAAGATGGGATTAGAGCAGAGAGATTTTATTTATTTTTTCCCCCTCCCTTCTTCTGCCTTTAAAAACCTTTGGCCTTGGGGCGCCTGGGTGGCTCAGTGGGTTAAGCATCCGCCTTCGGCTCAGGTCATGATCCCAGGTCCTGGGATCGAGCCCTACATCAGGCTCTCTGCTCAGCAGGGAGTCTGCTTCTCCCTCTGGCCCTCCTCTCTCTCTCTCTGTTGCTCATGAATAAAATAAATAAATAAAACCTTAAAAAAAAACTTTGGTGTGTCCTACTCTTTGTCTTTGAAGGTACGAGTAGATGACAACACAGATGAACAACAGTTGATGATTACTGACCAAAAAAATCCAAGTAGCAGACCACCCTCAGCCTGACAGCAGGTTTTGGGGACTTATGTCTTCAGGCTGATGCTTTTATTCACATACATCCAAGCGGGACATGTTTCAGGGACGTGAAACTGTTTGTGGAATAGAATTAAATGTGCAGAACTACTCGGTATTACACAGACAGTTCGGTTTTCTGGAAAGAGGTCTCCGCATATGAGACAGTGCTTGAACCCACCACTGGGGGCAGCGTTGAGAGCGGAGGTAGAAACACCATGGCTCTCGCTCATCAGCTTCCTGCCCTTTGTGGACGAGCCAGAGCCCTGCGAGTTGGAGAGAGTGAAGCTCCGGCACAGGCGACTGTGTAAGATGTTTTAAAGCTGCAGCAATAAGAACCACAAGAATGGAAGGAAGAAGAGGAACAGGAACAACTCAGAAGCCAAGCTCTCATTCACGCCCTCGTCCTTGTTCCAACTTCTCTTGACCTTAGTTTGACCTGAGGTTGGCTTCCAAGAATTACAAATGACACAGTGTTTTAAAGGCCTTTGATCTTAGTTTCCTGGGTTCATAACACTTATCATATAAGCACATTTTTCTCCTTTATCTGATTCTTTTTTCTTTTTTTAAGATTTATTTGAGAGAGAGTGAGAGCGAGAGCACAAGAGAGCGTGCACGTGCAAGCTCGGGTAGGGGTGGGGGAAGGCGGCAGAGGGACAGGGAGAGGGAGAGACTCCTTGGCAGACTCCTCACTCAGTGTGGAGCCCAGTGCAGGGCTCGCTTTCACAACCCTGACAGCATGACCTAAGAGGAAATCCAGAGTTGGATGCTTAACAGACTGAGCCCCTACCTGATGCTTTAATAGCATTTTTTCATAAGGTCCTCCTTTGGGGCTTGATTCATCTAAAATTCAAAAAGTCAGATGTTCTTCAGCCTAGGAAAAGGGATTTTAAACTCCAAATCCTAGTTCTGATGGGTTGGCGATGAGCTGGACCATGACTTAGTGCCCGTGGCAGTGGAGATGGGTCCAATCTTACGGCAACAACACACACACAAAAACTGGTGATGTCAAAACTTATAAAAATATTTAGAGTCGGCAATTCCATTTTTGAGAATGTATCTGAGGAAAACTTTCCGAAGAAAGTCAAGCTATACGCGTGCGTTCACTGCACATTTACTCTCAGTAGTGAGAATGTGCAAGCCGCCGAAATGCTCAGCGTAGGGGATGGGTACGAGAAGATTAGCCATTTCATTTTATGAAATGTTATGCCATCATAAAAATCATGGTTACTACGTTGTAATCAAGAAAGATGTCTGTGATAGATTGCCAAACAAAGAGAACCCCCAAAATTTGGACAATGTTTACAACATTACATTACATGTGTACAAAGACTGATTGCAAACCAGAGGAATAAAAATAGCTGTTCTTTTAAAACAATCTCTTTAATTTTATAGATAAATAAGTGCAAGGAAGCCCTCTTCCCTCATGCAAATAAAGAGAGAGAGAGAGAAACAAAGAAAAGGGGGTTAGAAGCAAAGGAAGGGAGGGAGGGAGGGAAGGAGGTGGGCGGGTGGGCAGGCTGTTTCCACAGGTCTGTTTTATTCCCTTTTTACACAACATCCCTTTGGAGTTGGTTCTATTCTCTACCAACATTACAGCCTGAATCGAAGACCAAGGACGTTCAGTCATCTGCCGGACATCCAGGTGGTACCGGGAGTCACGGTCGCCCGACCATGTCTGTGCAAACTTAACTGTTTCTCACAGAGCAGAGGTTCTTTTAGCTTTGTATCTGTTTCTGGCTCTAGAAAATACCAAAATTATTCTTCCTGG
>ML099446.1:29991-42581 GCA_003697995.1 Taxidea taxus jeffersonii | reverse complement strand
GGGGGGGGTGGGGCTCGCAATCCAAGCAGCCAGAGCCAGCCCCCGATGCTTCCAGAATCCTGTCATTCCGCACAAGACCTGAGCAGCTCGAGGAAAGTGGTGTCCACAGCCGGGAAACCAGTCAGAGCAGAGGCGCTCAGCCAAGCCTCTGGGTTTTCCAGCGTGTCACTGGGCGGCTTTGCTCCTTCGGGCGGCGTGGGACCGTGAACGGAGGTTGCCTTGCACCAGGGGCTGGGCATCGGGCCTCAGGGAGGGGGTTTCCACTCTGGCTGCCATGACAGAGCACCACAGGCCCGGGGCCTTCAAGAACCACAGAGAACTAGTCTCAGTTCCGGAGGCTGCAAGACCAAGATGTCCCTGATTCGGTTGCGGTGTGGACGGCTAGCTCCTCTCTGTGTCTTTGCATGGTGGAGAGACGGTGTGTCTCCCTAAAGGACATTGGTCCCATCATGAAGTCCCCACTCTCAGGACCTCATGGAAACCCAACCAGCTCCAACTACCATCTCGTTTGGGGTTAGGAATTTGGGGAAGACACACTTCAGTCCACGCAGGTGTGTCCTGGGCATTGGCCGGGCTGGTGCTGAGGCCCCGCCCTGAGGCTCCAGACAGCCTGGGAAGCAAGCGCGGCAAGGATTGGGGTCCAGGTGCTTGGATAGGAACCTCAAACTTTGAAAGGCAAAGCACCAGCCCCCAACACCCACCCCCAGTTTCCGAGGACATAAGCAGGTGGTGAGGTGCCTCATTCTTGCCTGGATGGTCCTGTTTTCTCTCCTGCCCAGATACCTCTCATAGCAAGCCCATCCCACCCAAAAGGTGTCTGGTGTTGACCTGCCTCTTGCCTTGTCCCCTGTGCTCATCCGTGGGCTCCTGCTGGCCAGGAGCTGGGTGTGGTAGGTCCACATACCCAGGGAGCTTGGTTCCAAGTCAAGGTGGGTCAAGCCTTCCCTCCCTGTCCCCCTTCTCCCTGTGCCTCCTGCTTTGGATCTGCAGGATGTTAGAAGCCAGACAGGCAGGGAAGGCCTGGGATCTGAACAGCTGTGTGTGGGTGGGGTGGGTAGGGGCTGCCCCTCTGCCAGTGGGAGTCTCTATCTGGTGTGTCCCTAATATCCCTTCCCTGCACACTGTTCCCAGCTGCGGGAAGTCCCTCCCCAGAACCCACACCAAGATGCAGAAGGAAGATGAGGAGGGCATTGGGGACATCTACATTTGGGGCAGGAACGTCTTCATGGGGTATCTCAATGATGAGGAGAACACCCAGGAGAAGATTGATGCCCATGGCTGGTTGCGCACGGGGGACCTAGGCTTTTTGGACGCTGACAAATTCCTGTACATCGTGGGCAACACCAGAGGTGAGCAAGACAAGGCTGCAAGGTGCTCTGTGCCTCTGAGCAGGCCCCACAGGGCTGCTGTGGACGGTGGTGCGGGTCGTGTACTGCACAACAATGAGGGGAGGACTAAAGTCCAGCTTGGAGGAAGGGACACCCTTTGTGTGCCTGGGCTCCACCTGTGTTGTTTCTGAACATCAGGGGGTGGCCGCGGGCTGCGGGAGAGCTGACTTAATGCGGCTTTTCAGACCACAGCCCCCAGCTCCCTGTCCACATGCAGATATCATCACTCTCAGTTCCGGCGAGAGGATCAACCCCAACCCCATCGAGGAGCGGGTGAAGTGGTACATCCCCCTTGTGCGCTACGTTGTGCTCGTGGGCCAGGACGCGCCCTACCTGTGTGCTCTGCTCACGCTCAAGGTACCACCCGGCTGCGTTTCTGAGCCCCGGGACCATCTGGGCTGTGGGGTGGGCGGGGGCTGCTGCCCCGGTTCCAGGATGGGCACACTGAGGCTGGGGGAGGACAGGCAAGGGGTCGGTCCCTTGGCCCCCTGAGGGGGGAAGCTCCTGGCCCATTTCCAGAGAAAGGGCAGCTAGGACTGAGCTGGGCCCCCCAGCCCCGAGGAAGTGGGGACGTATGCGGCAAGTCTCCCCAAGCCGAGCTTGTTTTCTCGTTGGCGCCAGAAGGGGTGGGGACGCGGCCCTCCGAGGGTGGAGAGGAGAGAGACAAGCCACGGGGGCGAGCCCCCGCGTGGGGAGCTGGGCTCGTGGGCTTGGGGGCAGCTAGGGAGCCTCCTGACCCATTGTCCGCTGCCCCCAATGTCAGTGCCAGATCAACACGGACACAGGGGAGCCCCGGAACGCACTGACCAGCGAGGCGGTGGCTTTCTGCCGGCAGCTCAGGAGCCAGTCCACCCGGCTGTCCGACATCATTTACGACGGAGACCCTGTCGTCCTGGAGTTCATCAGTCAGGGCATCGACGCGGCCAACGCCGAGGTCACCTCCGACAGCGCCAAGATCATGAAGTGGACCATCCTCAGGACGGACTTCTCGGTGGCTGGAGGGGAGCTGGGTGAGGGGGCCGGGGCCGGGAAGGCGTCCTGCTGCCGGGGCTCACTCCCAAGCCCCTGTCTCGTTTCCCACCATTTCCCGGGCCACGATCCCTGGCGCCCGCGTTTTTCAGCGGCCCCTCCGAGGAACCTGGCTGGGGGTGGAGGGGGCGGTCCTCAGCGGTGGTCCCCATGCAGGACGGACAACCTCAGGGCACTTTGGGACGGGCCTACTGGACCTCCCCTCCTTGGGCCCCCCAATCCCAGCCTTCTACTGTTCTGACCCCTGGTGCCCCCTGCACCCCGGGGACCGATCTGGCCCACGAACATCTCATCCTGCGGTGAGGGAGGCTCCTGCAGGGGCGGGGGAGGGGGGGAAGGCCCCGCCTTGCACGTGATTCTGTGACAGGGGCCACCACCAAGCTCAAGAGGGCCATGGTGGCCAGGATCTACCAAGCTGAAATTGAAAATCTTTACGAGGAGGACGACTATGACTACTAACCAGCAGCTAGGAAAGGCCCCGGGGTTTCCTGCCTCATCCTCGGACCCGGATCCCCCTGTGTCCCCGAACGCCTATCGGAGGATCCAGAAGATCTGATGCTGGAGGCGCTGCCTTCTAGAAGGAGGGAAGCTGCTCCGAGTGCCGAGCCGACCGGGACCGGTTTTAACTAAGATGCCGCCTCTGGGGCAGAGCTTTACGTTTAAAGGTGAAAGTGAATAAAACTGGTTTCACGAAAGCAGTGGTTCTTACCCATGGTGGTCCTGCGCCCCCAGGACACATGTGGCAATGTCTGAGGACATTTTTGGTTGTCCCCACTAGGCAGGCGGGTGCTAGTGGCACATGGGGGAGGGGTGGAGGCCAGGGACACCGCCCGACACCCCACGGGGAGCCCGGCTGCAGTGTCCGTGGTGCCCAAGTGGGTGAGGAGTTCCTGCTGAAGGCTCCGGAAAAGCCAAAGCCAGATGTGATAAAGCTCATAGTTTCTTCACCCTGAACACTACACACACTCTGACGTAAGAAAGGTGAGGCACCTCTGCCCAGGCTCACGACCCCCTGGAGAGATGGTGCAGGAACGACCCCACCCCCGGCCCCGACAACCCCCCCACCCCCCGCGCTGTTCGCAGTCACCCAGAGAGAACGGCCACCAAGGATTCTCTGGGGACCCACCCTGTCCTAGCCAGGACACATTTTTTTTTTTTTTGAAGTTAAAATTGAAACTGAAATGTTAAACAGGAAACTTCAGGATAACGAGATAAAGAGAATGTTCTAGAACTCAGGCTGATTAGGCTAGGCGGGAAAGCAACCACGCCGGCCTATCTGGGGAAACTAAAAGGGAATGATAATTAGCGGAGGGGACTAGTTCCACTGGTAATGAAGAAATGACAACGCCACGGTAGTGAAAAGCTCAGTGAGGGGGCGTCAGTGACGGGCAGGGGCGAGGAGCCCGGCACACAGACGAGCGTGCAGGAACGGAGTGGCCTTTTGGGTAAGCGGAGGAAGCACGGCTTGGCCCGTGACCGTGACCGGGGATGCCCGGCCTCGTGTAGCTGCGGCGGAGAAAGAGCTGGGGCCCTGCCTCCTGGCAGGATGCGCTCCAGGCGGAGCAAACGGAGAGTGAGAACGAAAGCGAGGGAGGGAAGAAGAGGGAGGAGAAAGCATTGAATCGGTGGAAGGAGCCTTGAGAGAACTCGTGAATCTGTATCGTGCGTGACCAGGAATAAGCACCCAGCGGCCGCCCAGGGAGAAGCGGGATGAGGACATAAGGCTTCCGCGTGTTGAGGGACGCGGACCGCACGCAGGACGGAAGGGCAAGCGGGGAACCCTGTGCCACACAAGAGCCACATCTCGTGCTCCGAGAAGAACACGCGCGGGTGCACCAGCAGGCTGCCGCCTACGAGCCCCCGTGGAAGCCCCCACGGACACGGAAAAGAAGCAGGAAGGACGATCACGTGCCTGTGGAACCTGCAGACTCGTCTGGAGTCCTGAAAACAGACATGTGCGACGTAAGATTTGGAAATACTCAAGGCAAAAGCATTGAAAGGGGACAGAGACGTCCTATCGATGAAAGAAACAAATCACCAAGACGTTACGCAACTGTTTCCAACTGAAAGATGAAAAGGAAACTTTAAAGGCACCAGAGACCAAAGCCTCAGAGGGGCGACAGACTGGAGGGCTGACTGCTCAGCAGATCGGGCGGGGGGCAGCCGGCCCGGGAGCGGCCGCAGAGCCGCGGGGCGCGGGAGAACGCGGCTGCCCACCCAGAGCTCCGCAGCCCGTGGAGACGCCTTTATGCACCAAGGATGACGCAGACTTTTTTCTTTTTCTTTTCTTTTTTTTTAAGGAACTTAACTCCCTGCCCCTAATGAGAATTCCTCAGGCTTCAGGCCAGGGAATCCCAGATGGACCCGCTGGAAGGAGGAGGGCGCCCCCGGGGGCAAACACGCGTGTGCCTGGGACTGAGTCTGAGAATGTGCCTACGTGCCGCGCCCCAGGCAGGCCGGCTCTCGGGACCGCTCGGGCGGCCCGCGGGGACTCCGGCGGCCGCACCCGCGCCATCCAGGGCTCCAAGAGGCCATGCGACGGTTCTCCGCCCTGCTGCATTCTTGGCCCCAGGCAGTCAGTCCTTCAGTGGGTGGTGGGGCTCCACGTACCCTGGGAGCCCCCTGGACCCTCTCTCGCTCTCTGCCCCTCCTTCAGGAGCTCAGATCAGAAACTGCCCCAGGGGACCTGCAGAATCTTTCTCTGGTGGGAAAGACAGGGCGGGGGAGCCCTGAGGTCGGAAGCAGGAGCTCTGGCCAGGCCGAGAAGGCAGGCTCCCCAGGACCCCGCGGGGGCCAGCCATCTCCCTCGCAGCTGCTGTGGGCAGAGTGGCCGGGGCCAGCCTGCCGCGCGGGGCGCTCGGGGATCGGACTCTCGCAGGGCGGACAGGGCTGCGTACGTGGGGCCTGTGAGAACTCAGGCTGCCGCAGAGTCCAGAGCGAAGGCCACCACGGACGAACCAGCAGGCAGGCCACCCAGCTCTCAGCAAAGGAAGCCTTCCGCCACCCTTTTCCTACCTATCTTGCCCTTTGTCGTCCTCCCACCCCAACCCATCCCCCCTCACCCTTCCACCCCATCCTCCATCCCCCATGCGACCACTCCCCCCCACCCCCCTACACACCCGTTCTCCTGTATTGTGAAGTCGGGCTTGTTTTTCAACCCCAACCTTGCTGCCTGCTTCCAAGGCAAGAACACACCTTCCAAAACAGGACCCAGGACCAAATTTTCCACAGTCATCCCTCTCCGCATTTCTAGTCCTCCAGGGCGCCAACCCTGCTCACACTCCCCCTGCCCAGGCTTGACGCCCACCCTCTCTCCCCCCTTCCTGGCTGTTCCAGGAGGAACCAAGCGGATGCACGAGGCTCTACATACAGCTCTGCTTTCCCATCTGACTTTATTTCACTTTTTTTTTCTATAAAACTCCTCCATAATTTCACAATTTAACAAAAAGTTTAAAATCCAGGACAGAAACGATCCTGTAACTTATTACAAACACGATTCTCCTTTATTCCTTTTATCCAGGAGTTGGTCTCGGGCCGATGAGTGTCCTAGTTCCTAGTGAGACACATTCTTTGTAAAAACCCTTGTGGGTAAAAAAGGTATTCGATACCTTTTGCTTTCAGGTGTCGGTTTACATTTTGTTCAGGAGATAGCAAAACACAGGGATTTGCACTGGGGCAGGGGGCTTAACACTAAACACGAGGCGATCACAAAGTGCCAGCCCCTTCCTATGGAAGCGTCCCCAGAGCCCTTGTAGGCCCAGCTGCCGGGCAGCTGGGGGGAGGGGGGCAGCTGGGAATGCTGCGGTCAGGGCCCTGGGTCCTGGCACGTCCATCAGGTGGTCATGGGGCCAGCACTGGGGCTTCTGGCCAGAGGAGGTAACTGAGAAATGGGTTGGTGCTTCTGAAATCCCCAGAAACAGCAGGAGGGGCCAGACGCTGCTGCTCCTGAGGGCAGGCCAAATCCTGGCCTTCCTCCAGCTGCTTCCTGGGCACGGCCCGGCTCCAGAGCTGAGCTGCCGCCCAAGTTGCCACACGGAGCTCGGGAGGGCCTATGACCCTTCCCAGCAGATGCTCCCGAAGGGGAAAGACCCGCTCAGGCTCCTGGCTGTGGCCCCCAGCAGCCTCTGCACACAGAGGGCTGGGCAGCGGCTGCCTTCCGCGTAGCCCACGTCAGGCCGGTTCCTTCAGTCCAATGTCTTAGAGTTTCCAGAGAAGAAAGGTGCCCCACTTTGGAGTATTGTTGGCCTGCCTGGGGAAGGGGACGGTGACGGCACAGAGCCTGCCACACAGGCCTGCCCTCTTCCTAATACCTCAAGGCAGTGGGGTCAGGAGAGAATCAGAGCAGATGACGAGGAGTCATGGCGGTTTCTTCTGAAAAGTTCCCGGGCCTTCCCAGTGAGTTCTAGGGATTTTACCAGGGAGGCTGAAGTCTGGGGAAGTCTTGGAGGCAGGGCTCCCCCAGGAGTGCTTAGGGTCTGCCTCACAGACGAAACCACAGGGAAGGGGAGCCTGGCACTCCCCACATCGGAGCTCAGGAACTCGGGGGGGAGAGACCCTCTGATGGTGGGCTGGGGGGAGAGGGGGAGCCCACCTCTGGGCCCCACCCCAGTCCTTTTCCCCACGTCTCCTTCAGGGCAAAAGTCAGGGGACGGGGTCCGGGGAGCCTTGAGTCGTGGTCTGGGGGAATAGAGGCTGAGCAACCAGGGCCCCAGCCCCGAGGAGCCCCATCCCAGGAGGGCTGACGCCGTGAGGGCATCCTGGCTGGGGGTGAGGAGCCGGCGTGGCCCCTGGAGAGTCTCAGGCATGCGAGGAACTGGGTCTCTGGACTGGCGTGACTCACAGGGGTGGGAGGGCCAAGCCAAAACCAGAGACGGGTGTGCCCAGAAGGCCCTGCCGCTGGCCAGGCCCGGGCACGAGGGGCTGGCTCTGAGTCCTGACACTCCTCAAAAAACTCCACAAACTATCCCGTCTTATTTGGCAAAAGCTCATTTTTTCAAAGTTCGAAGACTCCAACAGCAGAAGGAAGAGGGTCCTATGGAAGGAGGAAGAGGACGAGCCGTGGGGGGGAGGGGGCGGCCCCGTGGGGGCCTGCAGCCCTGCAGCCAGCAGAGCCCAGGTCGGCGGCTCCTGGAGGCGGCCGCCCGACTGACCAGGGACCAAGCGCGCCCAGGCCCCTGGGTGCCCGCGGACCTGCTGGCCCATCGTAGTGTTCACCGGCCCCGGGCAGGGCCCTCCGCGCCCCCGAGGACGACGCGTCCCCTCACCCGGAGAGGGCCCGTGCTGTTTGAGCTCCGCCTCCGGCCCAACGACCGGACCAGTGGAGACATCTTAACCTAAAAGTCCCGCCGAACTCACCCCCCACCCCCCACGTGCAGCGCCGCCACGGAAACGCGCCCCCGGGAGCCGCTCTGGTACCTACAGTGCAGACACACACGCACACTAGAGAGAACTATACAGACGGGAGTCCCAGCACAGTGAGAGCCCGCGGGGGGCTGCGGCCCTGTGCGCTCCTGGGGCGCGGGGGGGTTGGGGGGGTGAACCGTTCGGGGAGGCTGGAGGCAGTGCCCTGGCTGCTCAGAGAGGCCCGGGCAGTGAGACCAGGCCACGCGCCCCTCCGTGCAGCGAGGGCCCCACTGCCGGCCACCTTTCCTCCCCTTCTGAAGTGAGGCCGGTGCTGCCTTCAACACCCGCTGCTTTCCCAGTGGGGCCCAGGGGACGGCCCCTGCGTGGTGGGGAGCAGCGGCGCCGGCCGGCCCCCGCTCAGCCTCAGGGCTCCCGCTAAGGTGGTGGGGAGGGCGGGCCGGGAGCCGACGAGGAAAGTGCAGCTGGCCGTGTGGGCCGAGGACAGGGCGGTCACTAAGGCAGTGCTGCGGGTGGGTGAGTCGAGAGAGGAGGAGGAAGGCGGGGCCCGGATGCGGCCGCCCAGGGCCCCAGCCGAGAGGGCCCAGCACCCGGCCCAGGGTCATGTGGCCACGGCCTCCAGGTAGCTCTGCAGCTTACGCACGGTGGTCTCGTCCAGGGAGAAGAGATCGAAGTCAAAGGTGGTGTTGGTGACGTTGAAGTGGCCGGTCTCCTCGATCAGGTTGACGATCTAGAAGGTGGTGGCCGGGTGGCGTGAGGAACAGGGGGCGGGTCTGGGGTGGCCATCCCGCCAGCAGGCTCCCAGAGCGGGGAGGAGGAGCGCTCCCCGGGGAGGCACACTTCCAGCAGCCCCCGCCCCCCAGGACTCCAGGCCAGGGTGGGGGCGGGGCACCGTACCTGTTGCAGCACGTTGCGCTCCCGCAGGGCCATCAGCCGCCGGTGCAGCTCGACCAGCTCGTCCGTGTAGGCCTGGGGGGAGGTCGATTGGCGCTCAGCCCGCAGCCCCAGCCGACAGCTCACCCCACCCTGCCCGTGAGCCCACCCATCTTGGCTCAGGGCCCAGGGGAAGAGGAAGGCCGGACAGGGCACCCTGTGGGAGGAGCGCGTCTAGCTCTGGGGTTTCGGGGTCCCCCCACACCTGCCCAGTCCCAGCCTGCCACCTTGTCATAGGTGCCCCTCTTGAGGATCTTCTCGGGCTTGCTGCAGGACTCCGGGCTCCTCCGGCCTGATGCCTGCAGGACAAAACCTGGGTGTGCTCGGAGCTCTCACCCTCCTCCCCTCCTCCTGCCCACAGGAGGCCCTCCCATCCCTCCAGGGCCACTGAGGCATGGAAGGTTCAGGGCCTGCCCATCCTGGCGAGCAGATATCTCTCTGGGGCCTGGGGGGCGGGGGTGGGGAATCAAGCCTCAACCTCAAAGTCGTGGAGAACCACAGCCCAGGAACAGGCCACGGGCCATCCCTCGGCCCTACATCCAGGATGTGAGGGCTGAGGCAGAGACCTGATCACCCGAGACCCCCTTCTCCTCCTCCTGAGTGGGGGCCATGCAGGCCACCCCCCGCCCCCTTACCTTGCTGTTGGGTGGGGGTGGTTTCTTGGAGGGAGGGGGCTCTCGGCTGGGCAGGCAGGAGTCGGCGCTGTTGTCACTCTCACTGTCACTGAAGCTCAACCTGAACACGGGACACAGCTCCGTGTCAGGCCTCCGCCACCCACTGTTCCAGGGACCTGGGCTCCTGCCCCGTGAGTCTGGCGTCCACCCCATATTCTCGCTTCCCTGCTCCCCTAAACCGACCTCACTCAGTTCTAGGCAGCTACTGCCAATAGAAAGCAGCTCTGCTTTCCAAGCAGAGAGCCCCAAGAGCAGCGGGCTGGCACCCTGAGAGGCTCAGCGGGGGTGTGTGTGTGTGCAGGGCTCCTGGGTCGGAACCCAACCCGAGGGTGGTCTGCCGATCTCGCTCCTGGGCTGGGTTCTGCTGCTGGTGGCCGAGCACGTGGAGCGTGGCACTCTGGACAGCAGCCTCCCTCAGGGGCACGGGGCAGCCTGTCCTGGGGATGAGCGGTCAGGCTGTCTCAGAGAGATGGGCGTGATGACTCAGGGTTCAGAATCCCCCACACGCGTGAGCCTAGAACCACGTCTCTCTCACTCCGTCTCTGCAATGAACATGCCCGCCGCTGCCTTTAGCATTCCTCAATCTCTGGAAGCCCAGGACGCAGGTGTGGAGGGAGCCTGTCCTTGGGCCAGGCATCCATAGCACCCTTGGGAAGACTCTGTCCAGGACACCTAGGCCCTGGGGACACCCCAGGGCCGACCAGGGAAGGAGCAGCCCCGCAGCTGCGGCTGCCTAGGTCCTCTACCGCACTGTCCTATCTGCCTGCTGCTTCTCCCGCTGCCTGCCACAGGCCTCCCCGGGGAACAGTGCAAGAAGCAGCGGAACCCACAAAGGCCAGAACCTCAGCCCTGGGGGCTCTGTTCTCACTGCCCTGGGGTCAGGGCTATCCCGTCCTCGGGAGGGTTGGTGAGCTCCTCCCACAAGCAGCACCCAGCCCCGGGGCCCAGAGGCTGTGCTCTCCCCAACTCCCGCAGCTGCAGGTCCCCAGGAGCGATAGGCAGGCGGGTGGTCTCCCCATTGCCCGGGCTGCACACGGCGTCAGCCAGGCCCAGGCACAGTCCCTGTGCCCCACGCACCCTTCAGTTCCCCCGCATCTGTGGCCCCCCCACACAGCAGCTCCCCACAAAGCAGATAGGACAGGGTAGGGTTCTGTCAGCTCATCCCAAGCAGCCACGGGGCCAATGTGGTCCCTTTCCCAGCGCTCCAGAAGGCCCGACCTTCCACGACTGCCCCTGGAAAAGGACGCTGAAGGTGCTCATGCACATCTGGTCCCTGGGAGGCTCAGGGAGCCCCTCAGGAACGGGGGCCACGTGTGTGAGCGCTCGGGCCCCCCGCTCCCAGTGCCCCTGACACCCTGCATGCAACACTGCCAGCACCACACCGGGCGGGGCAGGAAACACTGCCACCGGCCCCTTCTGGCCTGGGATGGTCCCGACCCACCCTGGCCCAGTCCCAGCTGCCCTGCTCCGAGCCTGCCAGCCAGAGCACAAACCCCTTTACAGCCTCCCTCCGCTGCAGCTCTCAGGACAGCGAGGTAGCCACCGGGACAGCACCACTCAAGCCCCCCGTCAGGCTTCCCTGACCCTCGGGGGTGCAGACTCAACGCCCAGCCTCTCTGAGACATGGGCTGCTGACTCCCAGGTCCAGCCAATCTGCTGGCCTGGCACCAAGGTCGACCCTTGCTCTGGGCTGGAGGCTGACAACACACAGCTGTCCTAGAGGTGGGCTCACTCCAAGGGTCTGAGGGTACCCGATGGAGAAGCCTGCCTGGCTCACCCTGCTCCGAGGAAAGGACAGACATCACCTTCCCCAGGCCAGTGGGCAGCCACAGCATCTCCCTGTGCTGGGGTGTCTGCAGGTCCCAAGAGAGTTTTCAGTCCGTCCTCACCCTGTGCCACCCACGTGGGGGAGGGGGAGGGGGAGGTGGCCCCTGGCCCCAAAGCAGAGGAACAAGTCCCCCCCAACCCCCAACCGTGTAGCCTGGATCGGGACTGGCCTCGGGCTGCCGGGCACTGCCTCACTCCCTTCTCGGGTGCTGCCTGCACGTCCTGCCTTCAGCACCCCTGCCCTTCTCACCAGCGAGCCGCCTAAAGAGCCTCAGTCTCATGAAACTGAGAGCATGCAGCCCCCAGGCACGCTGGGGGAGCTCCACTGACGCTGCTCTCCTGGCCCTGCCTCCCCCAAACCCCCCAACTGCAGCAGAGGCAGGTTGAGCCACCCTGGGTTGCCCTCATGCCCACCCGGCTTGCTCCCCACTGGCCCAGGCACCTGGAATCCCTCCCAGCGTTCGTCTTGCCAGAGGCCTCCTCGCCTGATGAAGAGTCGTCCTCGTCGGATTCCTCAGACTGCAGGTCCTCCACCATGGAGCGCAGGGGTCCTGGGGAATGCAGCAAGGGAGGGAGAGGAAGGGAGAGAAGGAAGATCAGGGCTCTGCCTGGACCCTACAGACTCCCCTGCACGCTCAAGGCCACATGGAGCTTCCTGAAACCATGACCCCAAACCGAGGCCATGCAAGCCTGCCTCGGAGGTCCCTCCAGCCAGAGTGAGGTCTGCCACCCACCCCTAAGAAATGTCCCCATGGCCACCCCCTTCCTGAAGGACCCCGTGGCTCCTCTGCCCCCTACCTTCCTGGCCCTGCTCGCAGGACTCTGGCCCCTGGCCTTGCGCACAGGCCTCTGGCCCCTGGTCCTGCGCACAGGTCTCTGGCCCCTGGCCTGCAGCAGGACTGCAGGGCCCCTCCATCCCCCAGGCCGATGGGGCAGCCCTCCTCTGCTCTAGGTGCAGGGAGCACAGCCTCTGCGTAGAGCCACAGCAAGCCAGCCCCGGCCAGGGAGGGCGAGGCAGCCAGACCTGGGGGCTACAGCACCCTCCCGGGCTGCCTGCGCCCCTATTTGGGCCTGCCCAGCGCTTCGGCAACCCCCTCCGCTGCTCTGGGCCAACCGTCCTCTCCTCTCTCCAGAGGCTCCCAGTTCCAGTCCCCTACAGACGGCATCTTGGTTTATATTCCTGTTACCAAGGCAACAGAGGGACACAAAGCCCTCAATTACCTTGGTCACATGATCCTGCTCGGGCAGGTTCCCCCTCCCTTCCCCGTAGATAAGAACCCTTGGAGAGAGTGTGGGCTTTGAGCATCCCATCCCCCATTCCCCTCAGCGACTGCTGTCTGAATGCCAGGCCAGACCCCACCCCCCTCCACGACCCCCC
>ML099446.1:15195-29891 GCA_003697995.1 Taxidea taxus jeffersonii | reverse complement strand
CCCCCCCCCCCCCCCCCCCCCCCCCCCCCCCCCCCCCCCGCACACGCTCCAGTCCCCAGCTCTCCCCAACCCCTGAAAAAAGATTCTAGACTGTGGGGGCAGGAAAATCTTGGCCCAATCCACCAGAAGAAATGCTTCCGGTTTGAGGGTGAGCCCTTGCGGCCTTCTCCCATCAGCACCCTGCAGGCCAGGGGCCCCCAGGCCCACTCTGCACCCGAGGAAGGCCCTCCCTGCTCTGAGGACAGCCGGATGGCACTTTGGGCTTCTCTCCCTGCAGTCTTCCCAAACGGGACGCAGGGAAAAGACAGAAACGCAGACTGCTGGGGTCTGAGCCCAAGTGTTTCCATGCTGAGGCGGCGGTGAGGATGGGTGTGGGGGCCACAGGGGAAGGGGGTGGGGGAGGAGGGAGCACGGGGTGGGTGAAGATGGGGCGGCGGTGAGGTGAGGACGGGGCTGGGGGTAGGCAGAGGAGATGAAGCCTCCATTTGCTGGGGGCAGGGGCCCTGGCAAGGAGGCGTGTCGGCTCAGGGGTGGGGCCCAAACAAGAAAGGGGGCCCTCTCCAGAGGCCCAGGGGGCACAGGCAGGCAAAGCTGAGGCCCCCCTTGGAGACTGACAACAAAGACGGAAAAGCGCCTCGAAGTCGGGGGGGTGCCTGCTTCTGTGCTGCTCTTTAATCCGGTCGCCCTGAGCCTCCACAAACCTATGGACACGCATCTGGGGGCCTGGTCCGGGAAGGTCCAGGGCCAAGCTCCCCCACTCTTCCTGTCGCCCGGGGCCTTCCCTATCACCCGCCCCAGGTGCGCGTCCGCGAACGTTTCTGGCCTTCAGACTCGGACGCTCAGGCAGGGAGCAAGCCCCCGTGCAAGTCAACGGTGCGGAGAGGACAGCCGTGACGTCCTTTGGAGCCCAGACCCCCGTGCCTCGCTGGCTCCAGGCGGCCGGGGGCTGCCAGTGCACGAGAACACTCCGCGGGCGCCGAGACCACGTCCCCCGCCCGCCCTCTGCACCACGCACCTTGACTGTGGTTCTGGGAAGGCTCGAAGTCCGAATCCGAGCTGGAGTCGGAGCTGGAGCTGGAGTTGGACGGGCTCGACTGGGCAGACTTCAGCCCGGGGCAGTGCGGATAGGCAGGGCAGGAGGAGAGAAAACAAGAGAATCTTTCAGTCCGGAGGGAAGGAGCGGGCAGTACATGCCCTCCGGATGCGGGAGCACCTGGCCAGTCTCCACCCAGAGCCCCCGGCAAAGGGTCACCAAGGCGCCAGAGCCCAGCACCCTTGGCCTAAGGCTCACACAAGCTCTGGGTGCCCCCTCGGTCCCAGGACACCAGTTTGCATTCAAAATGCAACGAAGGGACTTGAAATTCCTGGCCGTTCCAGGACAAGCTGCGGACCACACGTCCAGTCTGTCCATCCCCCGGGGCAGGAGGAAAAGGAACTAGTCAAGCTCTTAATACCGTGCAGGGGTTGGCGGTGGGGGATAGGGGGGACAGGGGCGACAGCGCCTCTGTGGCGGCTCATCTGTTTGTGGGCCTGCCCTCCTCTGGTGACGGCATGCGCCGGCTGGTGTGGGCAGTGGTCCTGCAGGCATCAGCTGAAGGGAAAGGTGGGTGCAAAACCCAGTTTCTATTTCTCCCCCTTCCTCACAGGCCATCCCGAGGCTGACAGACGACCCAAAGCGGTCTTCCCACCACGTGGCACCACCCGCCGTGTGCCTGAGAGCAGGGGAGGCTGTGCGCACAGGACAGGCGGGTGAGGCCGCGGGCCGGAAGCCCGGCCATCACGCTCCAGCCGGTCACAGCCCCTCCTCCTTCCTCTTCCTGTGGCCTGCCACCCCAAGCCCAGCCACCAGGCGGCAGTAAACGCCAAAGTAGGACACCAGACCGGACAGACACCAGGATTGGGGGGGGCGGGGGGTAAGATACTTCGGGGTTGCACCTGCCATGGGGAACACATGCAGGTAACAGGAGCTTCTGGCAGAACGGAGGCTGCAGCTGGGCCCTTGGTTGCTGCCAACAAGCTACTCCAAAGAGGTAGCACAGGAGGCTGTGGGCCAAAAGCAGAACAGAGCCTGCAGCTCAGGAGGTCCATCTTGGCCCGGAGTGCCCCCAACGTGCAGGGGCCCCAGCAAGCCTGTCCTCAGGACAGGGCCTGTCCAGCCCTCTCTAGTCTCCGGGGACCCTCTGAAGAGAGACAGCTTCAGCACCAGGGACCAGCCCCCCCCAACCCAACACACACACTGTCACAAGGAGGGAGGAGGGGGCCGGGAGACAGGCGTAGGCAGCCGGTAGTGCCCGTTCAGTCCCGGCAGGCGCCGCATGAGAGCCCCTGGCCTGCTGCAGGATGGGACAGCCCCTCGAGATGACCCGTGGAGGAAGGGCAGCCCCCAGCCCGAGAAAGGGGCCGGGGAGGGCTCAACTCCTCCCTCACCCCATAGACCCACAGAGTGATGCCGGCTGCCCAGGCACAGAATACTTCTCACCTGACGAGTTAAAGAAGTTTTTTCTCTACAGGTTAGCACATCCCACTGGAAGCCACTCTAGGCCTTCGCAATGTGCGTAGCCCTGCGTAACCCCTACTCACCCCCCTTCCCACTGGCCAGTGATGTTCCCTGGGGAGCCCTCGCTGGGAAACCCAGCCTAGACAGCCATCAAACACAGACCAGCGAAGACGTGCGACACACACCAGCATGACCCCCAAACCCTAACAGTCCTAGAGCCAAGCGGCCCCACTGGCACGCAGACCCTGGAAGCTCTTACCCTGGTGCAGGCGTGCCAGGTTCAGACCCTGGCTTTCTCATCAGCACCTCTGGTTTGCAGCCTCGGTTTACCTATCTATGAAAGAACAACTTTGCTGCCCTTTGCTAAACGTGTTTCTGTACTAGATGTTAGCACACCGAGCTCGAGGTCAACTATGCCACTGACCTCTGGGGGCACAGGATTCGGACAGGACTGGGCCGGGGGCATGGGCGGTAAGGGCTGAGCACTAGACCAGGGGTGTGGCAGTGCCTGGTTGGGGGGACTCAGGTCAGCAAACTCTGGGTGTGGGGAGCCCCCAGGGACTGGCCTGGGTCCTGTGTCAGATAGGTGAGCACTGGTGTTGTCCCCGCCAAGCAGCGAAACACCCTTCTCAGGACTTGTCCCTCTTCCTTCCAAGCCAACCCAAAGGGCAGGGAAGGGAACCCAGAAATGGTTTCAGCTGAAGGAGCCTAAAGGAGATGTAGGTCAGAAAGTGCACGGGGGCTCACTGTGAGCACTGCCCAAGTGTCCCGGCCCTCAGGCCACATGGAGTGTCCAGAAGGAGGGTGGAGGGCCACCTAGGCCATGACTGGATGGGGGCCACTGGCTCAGGAACCCCAGGGGCCAAAGAGACTAGAGAAAAGCCACTGGAGCAGCTGGGGAGCTGGGCACAGGGCCACAGACAAGGAGCTGCCCGGCTACCTCTGAGGGCTATGGGGAACAGCAAGTCGGGGTCCTCACTCGGTCAGAGCTTCTGGGTGCTGGTGCCTCACATGGCCCCCAGGGTGGAGGGCTGGGGAGGCCTGTGTCTGGAAGGCTAGCCCGCCTCCTCTGTCAGACATCTGCACCTCGCTGTGGTCCCAGGGTTGGCAAATGCCCGCGGGTCACCGTCTGGCGTCCTGTGGGTGGTTTGGTTCTCACACACGCAGGGACCTCCAGCAGCTAAGCCTGTGGTTCAGAGGTCTCTCGGGACATGGGAAGCTCTTCTTTAGCCAGGAGAACCCCCAGGCTTCCTCGAGCAACTCCAGCCTTGGGACATAGTGCCCAAGGCCACAGACCCCAGATGTCCAGCCAGCCCATACAGGGCACCCACCCCCAGGGGCAGGAAGTGCCCCACATAGCCCGCCAGCGCCCACGATGACCACACCAGGAAGGCGGCGTGGGCACCAGCAGCAGGTCACCGTGTGCAGATCGGGGGAGGGGGCGTCTAGGGGAGCGGGCGCTGCCTCTCCCCCGCTGTGCAGGTCTGCCAGCCTTGTGCCCCGGAAAGGCCTGGCCTGAAAGCAGCCGAGGTGAGGAGGGAAGGGCACCAGCCCGGAGCTGCAGGCGCTGGGCAGATGGAGGAGAGGGCGGCCAGAACAGCTGCTACCAGAAGCCAAGGAACCTCCAGCCACCAAGTGAGCTCCGGCTGTGGCCCGGGACTGCTGGGGGCTTCCACAGAACAGGCCCCGTCCCGGGGGGGCTCCAAGGTCACTGGCAGATGGAAGAGTGTGGGACCCATAGCACAGACAGCTCTGTGTGTACCCCTAAGCCAGCAGGGCGCATGGTTACCCACGGGCCAAACTGTCGCCCGCAGCCCACACCGTCGCCTCCAACAGTCTGCCCCGGGAGCCACGCTCCAAGTCCCAGCAGAGCTCTGAGCGGCAACACCAGAGGCAAGGCTTCTGCCTCCCAGAGTGAATGAGGATTTGGAAACACAAAAAGGCAGTGGGGGCAGGGACGGGTGACACAAGTTGGGGGTCACTCAGCCACTCCTCCAGCCAAGCACCTGTCCTCTGACCCCCAGATGCCACACAGCAGAGAGGGGGCCACCACCGGAGGCCCCTGGGAGGTCTGGCTCCCCAGGCAGCCATCTGGCTACCGGCTGCCCCATGGCTCAGCCGCCTCTAACGGCGACCTTCAGCGCTGCCTAGAAAAGCTGCTGCGGCAGGAGCTGCAAACTGCCCGCACGAGAGAAGGTGGTGAGAGGGGAGGGGCGGAGGGGGGGGGGGGGCGGGGCAGGGAGGCCCAGCGGCCAGCTGCAGTTCCCACACAAGAGCAGAGGAAGATGCTCAGGGATGCGCCAGGATTAGGGGGAGCAAGTCTCCTGACGGATCGACCCTGCGGTGGCCAGGGAAGGCACGGCAGTGACCCATGGTCAATTGGTCCCTGAGACCCTGGCCCATGCAGGAAGCTGACCACAGAAGAGGGCTCTGAACGAAGCACCAAAACCATTCTTCCCTAAGCACTGTCTCTAGCTTGCCTGACCGGAGGGGAAACTGAGGCTTGGTGAAATGTGGAGGTTTGCCCAAAGCTACAAAGAGCAAGTGGGGACCCCGGAACCCAACCTCCTCGAGGAAGCTTCAGGCTGACAGGCTTCAAGCAGCTCAGGCCCAGGAGAGATCGGGCGAGGACGGGGGAAAGAGGGGGAAGGCAGGGAAGGCGGGGAAGGCGCCGCCTCACCTCTGTCTTGAAGGAGGCTTCGTCCTCCGAATTGGACTCCTCCACCTCTGGGGGCTTTTTGATCTCCCTGGGCTCACTCTCGGTCTTGACCTTCTCCCCTTTGGCGCTGCCCTTGTCCTTGGCTGGCTTTTTGTCCGAGAAGGAGGAAGACGAGGTGCGGGGCGAGGTGCTGGGGGCGCTCCTGGACCCCTTGGAGCTGCTCTTCTTCTGCTTTTTGGCGCTGGGCTTGGGGGAGTCGGCAGCGGCTGGCCGCTTGCTGGAAGACTTGGGGGGGGGGCGGGGGCGGGGGCCCGCCCTTGGGGGACATGCTCTCCAGTTTGGTCTCCTTCAGGGCCATCTTGGGCTCCTTGAACGCGGCCTTGGCTGGTGGGGCCTTCTCTTCCTTGGGCGGCCGGCCTTCGCCCAGCTTCCGCGTGGCGTCCTTGGCACTCCTGGCCTGCTCGCGCTCTGGTTCCTTGGACGGGGCCTTGCCCTCGGAGTCCTTACGTGGCCGTTCCCGGTGCTCCTTGGCAGTCTTGTGGGTCTTGCAGGCCTTGCTGCTCTCCCTGCTGGCATCCTGAAATGCCGGGGCAGGAGGGGGAAAGACACGGTCAGATGGCATCTCGGGGTCGCCCTGCTCCGCCTCCCCCGACCCCTACAAAGTATAATCCACCTGATTCAGACTCAGCTAGAGAAAATCTTCCATAAAGCGAAAAAGTAAGGCAGCAGGTGAGAGTTTTAAATGGAGCTGTCCCTTTAAACTACTAGGAAGTGTCAGCAGGTCCCGGGCGACTGCAGGCTAAGATTCCCCTCTGAATTGAACTGACATTCCCTGAGGGATTCAAGAAGAGTACACGGTGAGTCAGATACGAGACAGGCAAGCCACATCTACCCGCTCCCACACCAGCACCTCGCAGCTTCCCGGCGGCCCAGGCGAGTGGACGCTGCGTGTGGTGTTGGAGAGGGACTGGGGGTACCAGCCGGCGGGCACCCCCTCTTCTGTCCCCAGACACTGTGCGCCTCCTGCCCAGTCACCCCCACCCCAGCCCCAGTGCACACCCAGCACAGCTGTTCTTCGACCCCGACGGCCAGCATTTACTGAGCACCTGCTGGATTCCCAGGCCCTGTGCGGAACAGCTCCTGGACCTCTCGGAATCAAAGCCGCCTGGGCAGTGTCTCTAAAACACATACGGTATGACTCTTGGGTGTCCACCTTGGAAATTCAGAGGGTTGAGGGTGGAGCCCAAACTCTAGCGTTGGTCTACCAGGTCACGGAGCTCCCTCTGGGGACGGAAGCAGAGAGGGGCCCTGGGCCAGGCTGCTGAGAAGGCTGGGCTGGGGGCTCCAACCCTGCACACCTGGGCTTCCTCTGAACAAGGGCAGGACCACCTACCTCACTGGGCAATGGCGCAGGGCCCGGCAGGCAGCAAGCACTCAACCGAGAGGGGGCCACAGTCACTGCCACCAACCCCCTGCTGCCCCGAGCAGCTGGCACAGTCTGCAGGCAGGAGCCCCATGGGACACCTTATTCGGGCTTCCTTCCTATCAACCCCCCCATCACCCTGTATATCTGGGTACGCCAGACAGGAGCCTGCTGCAGTCAGCTGCTAAGGGCTCGGGCCCACTCTGGCGGCCAGGTGCATAGTAGAGCCCCAAGGCTCTGCAGAATGAGGGACACCAGGAAACCAACAGAGCCAGACAGAGGGTGACCCGCACCACGCAGGCAGCCACACTTCACCAGTTCACCCCAAGTGCCAAGGGGACAGCCTGGAGCACACAGAAGAGGGCAGACAAGCCAGGAAAACCCCCAGCAGCAAGGCCCCTGCTGCTCCCACAGACTGCCACGGGCCACGGGCCACAGGCCCCTCCCAGCAGAGAGCCACAGGGACAGAAGGCGCAGCCTTGACCACCTCTGATCCACTCGGGTCGCCATCCTCTTGCAAATCGATAACCACATCAGTGCCAAAGGTTCGGGGACAGCCCCACATGGCCGTGGGTTGCTGCCACCTCCCTGGAGAAACATTGCCCCGGGGACCGTGGCCCCAGCTCTTATGTTACCAGGGCAAGGGGAAAGGATGTGCTCACACCATGAGCCCCCAGCAGCCCGTCTAATGGGGCAGTCCCCCTTGGGGCTGGCTTGCAGAACGGGGCTCCCTGCCCGAGCAAGCCGCTCCCCTAAGGAGGGAGGCAGGAAGCAAACTGCACATGCAATTCCGGCCTCTTCTTGCAGCACCCATGTGCCTGCTTGGGCTGCACGAACCGGTCCGAGTGCCGAGAGGCGAGGCAAAGCAGAGCCAACAGGCATGTTGTTGCCTCCAACGTAGTTCCCATCATGCCACCCCCCAGCCTCCACAGCCACCCAGGGCCTTCGCAGCAGCGGCTTTTCACTCGGGGGGTTCTGCACAGGGACCCTCAGATCATGGGCTCTGTGAAATCACACACTAAGTCGAACATAACGCAGATATTCCCAGGGGTAAGGACTCATCACAGTCATATTCTCAAAGCTGTTAGTGACCCCAAAATTGACTAAGAACCAAGTTTTAGAGAGAGGTCCGGTGGGCCAAGTGGCTGCCATCAGACCCAGGTGCAGGCGCCCGTGAAGCTCCATGTGTGTGGTCCAGGGGAGCTGCCGGGCGGGGGCCAGAGGGCACCACCCCTATGAGAGCGTGAGCCTCTCAGGGTCCCACCCTGCTCCCAGGAGGCTCCAATTCCTGCCTGCCAGGTTCTAGGGATAGAACCGTCAGGGAATGATCTGCAGGGGGCTGCAACAGCCCAACTCTCCAGCAGTCCCCAGGCCAGTGGGCAAGGTCCTATGAGGACCCACGCCTCCCCCCCAGCCCCCTCTGCCCAGAGTATGGGGCCTGGCCGATCAGACCTTATGGCTCCAGGCTGCAGAGAAGCAATCTGGGGGAGAACAGCCGGTGCCCAAAGGAAGGTCCTCAGCTAGACAGAGAGGCTGGCCCAAAGGCTGTGCCATCGGAGGGGAGGAGAGCGAGACTGCCAGCTCAGAAGCGGAAGGCTGGAGAGCCATCAGCAGAGAAGAACCTGCCTTTGGCTGCCTGAGTAACCCCCATGCAGGTGCCTCCTCAGTCACACTGCCTGGGGGAAAAAGAGCCTGGGGCAGGGACGGGGTTGAGGGGTGCACAGTGAACACACTGCCCCCCCCTGTAGACACGCCCTTCTGGCCTGAGGGCTCCTGGGGATCTCAAAGACCCTGGCGAGAGAGGCTGCGAGCTGCCCTACAGATGCAGCCCTGTCAGCCCCTGCGGTGTCCTGACCACCCAGCAGGGCACTCCCTCGCGGTGGCTGGGTGGCTTGCGAGTGACACGTATGGAAGAAACGTCAGTTCCTACTCCTCCTATCCCGCAGAGCCCCAAATAACTGTGGATGGCTGAGAGAGAAGCTGCAGATCTCCTGCAAGAGTTTCTCTTCCTTTTCCCCTCCACAAGCGTCGGGGAAGCACAGGCCCAGGGGGCCGGCAGGGGAGAAACCCCCCAGAGCTGCAGCTGTGCCTTGACTCTAGTCACACTCGTCTGGAGAGCGTAAGTCAGTCAAATCTGGGGTGTCAGAAACCCACTGGCCTTGTGGAAAATGCCAGAAAGACCCTGCCTGGGTGATGCGGCTCTCCTCCCGGGTTGCTGACCAGGAGAGCTGTAATGAGACAGGCTGAGAGGTCCGCCCAGCCCACCTGGGGCGCGCCAAGCCCGCAGCACCCAACAAGTGAGTGCCCCAAGCCCACAGCACCCAACAAGTGAGTGAAGCAAGAGAAACACAAAGATGCAAAGTGGATAAACCCGTGCGGTCAGTGGCGGGAGGACAGGCAAGTGCCCCGAGCGCCAGATGAGCTTGACCTCCGGGACACAGAGCCCCGCAGGCGGCTACAGGGGAACAGGACGCACGCTCACGAGCTTACATGCACATCAGGACCCTATCCAAAGGGCTCCAGTGACCACTCCTTAACAGCTCAGAGAGAGGTCTCAGGGAGGCACAGTGCCGCCTGCCCAACAGGACTGAGACGAGATGACAGAAATATTTCTTCTTGGGGCAAACGAGCCTCCTCACCACACTGTCCCACCTGGCCCTTCCCCCAAATAAGTAGTCTGCACCGAGAGCTGCTCCCAAAGAAAGAGGCCAAGCCTGGAACAGCCCAGGAGGAGGCACCCAGCCCCGGCAGATGGGGCGTTCTGGCCACGCTCAGGAGGCCTGGGAGCTGGATGGCCGTGGCTGTCACACAAATGCTCTGCCCGTGGCCCCCAACCACGTGAGACTCTCGGGGTCCTGTCTGAGGAGTCCTAAGGCCCACGGACACAGTGGGAGCAACGAGGATGGGGCGGGCTCTCTGGCCTTAAGAGGAAGAGGGCGAAGAGCCTGCGGTCCTGCAGCTATCCGTGCGTCCCGCAGGCTCTGACCCTCCGCAATGGCTGGGAGCTGCCCAGTGGAGCCAAGCGCTCCAAGAGGAAGATGCCAAGGGAGCGAGTCTGGGAACAGAAGGCACAGCTCTGCAGAGGGGGCGCCCTGAGCCCAGGACCCACCACTGGGCCCCAGTGCTCCCATGTGACTGGGCCTTCCGCCTCACTAACCTTGGAGCCGTGGGACGGTTTGGTCTTCTTGGGGTCAGAGAAGGCAGAGAGTGGAATTGTGGGTAACATGGGGTAGTCGGGGCTGGGCCTGGACACCGTTTCTGCTCCTTCGGGCATTACCATCACCTAGTGATAAAGAAGAGACAGATGTTATCAGTGAGCAAGGAGGCAGGCTGGATTTCTGACCGGCAAGAGGAAGTCAGCCTTCAGGAGCCTGGCCAGAGGCTGTGGGAGCTGCTTCTGGAGGAAGAGCAAGGGAGGACCGGAGCGCCACTTTTCCGAAAGAATCAAAGGCTTGTCCTCCGTGAGGGGCTGGGGGCTGAGTGCTTAGAGCGAAGCGGGCTCGAGGCGCAGAGCGAAGAGAAGCCAGGGTCCCAGGATGGCTGGGCCCAGGTGCGGCCGCACGGCCTCTAGAAGGAGAGCCCAGAGCACGGCAGAGAGGAGGCCCAGGCCAGGAAGACTGGCGGAGTGTGCCGAGAAGCACGAGAAGGCAGCTGTGGCCCAAGCTGACCTGCGCGCTGCAGGTTAGAAGGACCAGAAGCACGGTCTGGAAAGGCAAGAGGCCAGCAGACACCCACACTGGGAAGCCGCGCGGCGGAGCGAGCAACTTCGGATGGCCGGGTCCCACATCTCCGCGGGCGGGGCGGGGGGGCGCCCTCCTCCGCGGTCAAGCAGGTGGAGGACTGGATCTGCAGCACGGGAGGCAGAGGCAGGAGGGAACCGCACAGGGGTGGGGGCAGCTCTCTGCAGAAAGCTGCAGCACGAGCCTGCGGGGGAGGGCGGCGGGTGCCCCGCTCGGTCAGCCAACTGCTGCCAGGAGGAAGGGCCTGGGGTCCTGCCGGGAGGCGCTCCCGGGAAACACCCGCCCAGTCCAGCGCGGGTCCCGGGCTCCTGCTGCATCTGCTGAAGGAGAAAAGGCTTAGGGGCAAGTCGTCCAAATACGCTACACGTTAACATGGCCAGCAGCCAGCCACTCGGAGGGAACCTTCCAGATAGCGACAAGACAGAACAAAAGAATAAAGGGCACAGTAAAAAAAAAAAGGGGGGGGGGAAGCATTTAGCTCCGAAGAAAAAGCATCATTAATAACCTTGAGCACCTGGGATTCCTTGACCAGCCAAACCCTTCCTCTGAGGAGGCTGGTGTCAGGGGCCACGGGGTTGAAAGCAGCACAGCGAAGCCCCTCATGCCCCCCTAAGGCCCCCTGACTCCCCAGTGGCTCCCCACAGCCTGTCCGAGCACAACACTCCGGCCATGGCACCCGGAGTGCAGCCGAGCAGCCCAGGCCGCAGGCAGAGCCCCGCGTCCTCAGGCTCGCAAAAACTCGCCGGACGCAGAGAAGCAACTACAACCCGACCCAGGGGCACAGACAGGTCCCGACGCTCCTCCGCTCCCGCTTCCTGCCACTCTTGCCTTCAGGCCTCCTCTCTCCCTTCGGATGACGGTGCCGGCTGGACGCGGCTCCCAGACAATGCAGCGATCGTCTCTCCTGCCCCTCTCCCCCATAACAACAGCCCTTCGAGGGAGGTCAAGTGAGCCAACAGACTGCCTTCCACCTCTGCACCTCATGAGGACCATCGCACCCGACGGGAATACAGACCCTCGGTCGCAGAAGGAGCTTCTCTTCCATGCAGCTCAACTGCCGATGGGGTAAGCTGAGGGGACAGGCCTCCGACCATCCAGCAAGGAGCACAGCTCATCTGGCCACTGCTGAGCAGCTGCCCGCAGCTCGGGCGAGGGGTCACAGAGCTCCGGGAGACCGCCGGCGGAGGGGCGACAGGCAAGGCAGGTCTCACGGACCTATGGGTCGGCTCGCAACTCCAGTTTTTTCGGCACCAACATCAACTCGGGCGGGTCTGCTTTCATCTGCCACTAGACGGCAAATGTCAGCCCCAGTGGGGACGCTCCGCTCAGAATGGCACAGGAGGACCACGACTCACGTGCTGGGAGCTACTATCCCATCCGGGTCTCCGGCTGCCCTAAGACCAGAGAGCCCTGCTTTGCCGTCAGCCCAGGGCAAGCCCCAGAGGCCTACAGCCCCGAAGGGTGAGAAAGTTCCTGACCAACCAGTCAGTTCTCTGGGTTGCCCTCCCCGAGGTGAGGAGCACCGGGCAGAGACCACCGTGCCAGGCTCTGCCTCCTCCTTCCACAACTGGCCCTTCCCAATGGCTCGCCAGACCTGCACTCCAACCTCTCCCCTTCGCCGCCTCCGCCCTCCAGTTTTATATGTTTTGATGATGCACATTGAGCCTTCATCTCTTCTTAGCAAAGAAAACCTCCTTACGCAGGGGGCAGCAGGGGACAGTCCCTCTGGGGTCCCAGAGCTCTGAGAGGCCAGGAATGTAAACGCCGTGTCTCCCAAAGCCAGACTGACTACGCAGCCTCTGGGAGACACGCTCTGGGAGGCGTCCGGCTGCAGAAAGAAGGTGGACAAGCCGAGCTGGGGAGCACTGTGGACCCCGGCAGCCCCGCCCACTCCCTCGGCTCTTCCGGGACGCCCGGGCACACTGCAGGACGAACGCCTCTGTGAACGGGTCCCAGCACCTCCCTGTTTGTTCCCATCAGCCATCACGTGCTGGATGATAATCACAGACTCATTTTTTATAAGGAACCTGGCAGAACATAACCAAATTTTCTACAATGAATAAGTGAGTGCCTTTATTAAAAAAGGAAAACAAAGTGTAAAAGCCCCAACTGAGTCAGAAAGAACTGCTCTGGAGGCCTACAGAAGCTCAAGCAGACTCCGTGCTCCCGGGCGGGTGGCCGGGCCCGCCACGCACACCCGCACTTGCAGCCCGCACCTGCGCCCTCCTGGCTGGTGGCTGGGCAAATGCCCAGCAATGCTGGGGTGCCAACAGGGAGCTCTGGGACGGCCCGGCCCTCCCTCGGCACACATGGTCCAGCCTCCCCCCAAGCACCCCTCCTCCTCCACACCCAAGCATCCCACCCACACCAAGCGCCCCTCCTCCAGTTCTCAACCGTGCTCCCAGCACTGGGCCACCGCACACGGATGCCCAGCCACATGGCTCCCCAAGAGGCCTGGGTCCCGAGAGCTGACGCCTCTGCCTGGCCTCACTCGGATAAAACCACCAGGCAACGCGCGTCACCAGGGAACCCCGCAGGGAGCCCCCGCTGTTTCCCCGGATGACGCAGCCCCAGCACAGCCTTGCCGATCCGGTTCAAAGCTGGCTCCTGAGCCTCGCCACGCTCACAGCCTGGCCCCGTGCCTGTTCCTCCCACCCTTCCTTCCCAAGGAGGAAGATGCTAATTAACCACAGTCAACCAGGAAACTCTGCGGGTAACCAGTCCCTAGTTGTTCGCAGCGGACAACGCCCCAGCCCCGACTCGGGACACCCGGATCCGACGCAGGGCGGCCGCCCTTCCAGGTCTCGGTCACCCAACAACGCGGAAGAGACGGGCCTGGGAGACTCACAGGCACCCCGGCACTGAGGCCGCTGCACACCAGCAGCCACGCCGAGCGGCCGGCACCCGCGGCGCCCGTCTGAGCAGGGGCTCACTCACCCCGCCAGCCATCAGCAGCTTGTACCGGAACTCGATGGTGGGGTTGTTGAAGGTGAGCTTCTCACAGCGCAGGTGGTTCACGGGTGGGTTGCCCTCCAGGTTCAGGAACAGGTCATAGGTGAAGCAAACCTTCCGGGGCTCCTCCTTCAACAAAGAAGACAAGGAAGTTCACCTCAGAGGGGCGGGCAGCAGGCCATGGGGACAGCCACTGGACACCCTCCCCACTGTGGCCCTCTCCCCCTCCTGTGCCGGGCCTCCCTGTCTCTCCCCCTCAGGCCCTTATCTGCTTCTCTCATGTGCCTCCTTCTCTATTCTGTTATCCAAAATAAATTAACGTACTATTTGCACTGCACCCAGCAAAGCAGGCTCCACAAGAGAAACACAGATTAAGAATGATGTTCTCAGACGGTTACTGGAAATACTCCCGCCGGTGGAGAACCCCCTCTCCTTCGACCCTCACGGCCCCCATCAGCAAACGGAGAGACCTGGGGCTTAGACACTTGGCTGATGAGTGGCAGTACGGGGCCTGACCCGAGGCTCCCAGGCCTGTGACCCCCCAGTCTCCACCCCGTGCTCACGAGAAGATGCTCAGCATCCCTGATGATCGGGGACAGGCCAATCCGAACCATGAGATCACACCTCCCAGCCCCCAGCACGGCGACTCTATGAAGTGGGAAATCTCAAGTGGGGGCGAGGACGTGGGGCACAGGCGCCCCATGCGTGCCACTGGAGCGCGCCGTCCCTGCCCCGTGCCCACGGCCGGCGCTCCGGAGGGCCGTCGGGGGGGCCCTCCCCACGTTTGCTGCAGAGTAACCGCCCCATACGCGTCTCCCGATACACAGCCAAGAGAAATGCAAACACGTCCACACAGACACGAGTGCACCCGTGTCCGGAGCACGGCCAGATTCACCGCGGTCCAACGTGGATGCAAGCGCAGTGTCACGGGCAGATGAACCTAACAGGTCGCTCCACACACGGGCGCGTCTCTCAGCCACGAACAGGAGCGAGACGCCGACAGGCCCTGCCCGGGCGGACGGACCCTGAACCCACGATGCTCAGACGCAGAAGGCCACGCAGGGTGTAAGTCCCCGTGTGTGATACGTCCGGCAGACCCCTCCGCGGATGGGAGGGGAACTTACAGTTGTCAGGAACCGGGGCCTGGGGATGAGGAGTGACCGCTGGTGCGGATGAGGCTGTGTTCTGGGGTGACGGAATGTTCTAGAATTAGAAGACTGATGGCCACACAACACTGTGAATATACTAAGAAACCATGGGGGCGCCTGGATGGCTCAGTGGGTTAGGCCTCTGCCTTCGGCTCAGGTCATGATCTCGGGGTCCTGGGATCGAGCCCCGCATCGGGCTCTCTGCTCAGCAGGGAGCCTGCTTCCCCCTCTCTCTCTGCCTGCCTCTCTGCCTACTTGTGATCTCTGTCTGCCAAAT